>CAXKVX010001517.1:0-107391 GCA_964058865.1 Eleocharis quinqueflora
GGTCCCTAGTTATACCAGCACAAGACTTAAACGATAGTCACGACAGTTCTTCTTGGCTTTATCGATATAAATCACAGTACCAAATACTTCTAGATGATATGAATTAAACTTTGGTCATATAGCTCAGAAATTACACAAGAGTGTGATTTTACGTGCCTATTTCCGAACCGATATTTGTTAACTTTAGTTGAGGTCATAAACTTCAAGAAAAGAACACAATGAGATTCAAAAACATCACTTGTATATATCATAACTTGTTACAAATTAAATAACATGGAACATCAAAAACAAAATCAAACTCCCACATTTCCCTAAATTATCCTAACATAGGTATTATGTCCATATGAGCAAAATGCTCATGAAAACTTCTTGGATGGTAGTGCTTTTGTAAGGGGATCTGCAATCATGGAGTCTGTACCGATATTTTCCACCTTTAACTCATTATTCTGAACTCTTTCCTTACCACCAAAAACTTGATGCCTATGTACTGAGAATTTGTCGCGCTTCTGTTGTTTGTTGCATAAAGTACGACTGAATTATTGTCACACATCAACATAAGTGACTTTTGGATGGTAGGAACTACATGTAGCCTAGTGACAAAATTCTTGAGCCACACGTTATGGTTCGAGGCTTCGTAGCATGCAATGAACTCGGCAATCATGGTGGAAGGTGCTATGAGCGACTGTTTAGCACTTGTCCTTGACACAACTCCGCCTGCCATCATGAAGATGTATTCTAATGTCGACTTCATGTTTTCCACGTAACCTCCAAAATCAAAATCGATATATCCAATGACCTCGAGCTTTTCCGATCTTCGATATGTGAGCATATAGTCCCTTGTTTTCTTCAGGTACCTGAGCACCCTCTTCGCAGCCTTCCAATGCTCCATTCCTGTATTACTTAAAAATCGTCCTAGCATTGCCGTAATGAAGGCTATGTCCGGTCTCGTGCACACTTAGGCGCATGAGACTACCTACAACGGACGCATAGAGGATGTCTTTCATGGCAAGTCTTTATGAATCAGTTTTAGGGCATTAAGCAAGACTGCCACGGGTGTATCACCTGGTTTACAGTCTTTCATGTCATATACCTACTTAGCATTTTATCTATGTAATTTCTTTGGAATACATCATTTGGTTCTATATCTCAATATCTCTATCCCTAGAACAAATTATGCATCCCCAAGATCTTTCTTCTCAAAGTTTCTAAATAGAAAGTTCTTGGTTTTATGCAACATGTTCTTGTCATTACTAGCTAGTAGTATGTCATTAACGTATAAAACCATAAATGTGAACTTGCTCCCGCATAACTTAAGGTAAATGCATTCATCAACTAAGTTAGACTCGAAACAGTATGAGCTAACTATGTTGGGAAATTTCAAATACATTTGTCGAGATGCTTGCTTGAGCCCATAAATGGATTTCTTAAGCCGACATACCATGGACTTTGGATCGCCGACCACAAAGTTTTCCGGTTGCCTCATGTAGATGGTTTTCTCAACATCACCATTAAGAAAAGTCGTCTTTACATCCATTTGGTGGACCTCCAAGTTACAATGCGCTATCAATGCCAATATGATTCTCAACGACTTTCGATGATACTGGAGAGAAGGTTTCATTATAATCAATGCCTTCTTTTTGTGTGAAATCCTTAGCGAAGAGACGTGCTTTATATTTTTCAATATTGCCTTTAGAATTTCGTTTGGTCTTGACTATTCACTTACAACGAACGGTCTTGTTGTCCTTAGGCAAATGAACAATATCCCACACGTCATTGTCGTTCATTGATTCATCTCTTCATTCGTTGCATCGATCCACTTATGAGAGTTAGAACTTTTCATAGCTTGTTTAATATCTGTTGCGTCATTTTCAAACATGCTTATGTCAAATTCATGTTCTCGAAGATATGCAAATATTCCAATAAATCTGTTCTCTCTAGTGGATCTTCTTATTTGGACTGGTTCTGTAATTTTTTGAGGAGTATTTTCATGAACATCATTACTTAATTCTGAATCTCCCACAAACTCAGCGCCATTAACATTGTCCATGACAACATCGCTATTTGGAATGGATTCGGGTCCATTTAAGTCCATGTTATCTTGTGAAATTTCAGAAGAAAGTGTAGTTTTTCTATTGACATGAGATGCATTTTCAAGATTTATCAATATTTGGACAACGACTAAGTCTGGATGAAGGTCCGAAGTGTCATTATCCCTCTTTTCCTCAAAAATGTCATCAATGTTCATATCTCCCCCCCCACAAACTCATTATTCTCGAAAAATTTAGCATTTCCTGACTCGAATATTGTACGTTCTGTTGGATTATAGAATTTATATCCTTTAAATCTTTCAGGGTATCCAACTAATAGTTCTTTCATCCAGTTTCTTTTTTGTCGGCCTATAAGACATTGCTTCTGCTGGACATCTCCAAGTCTGAAAATGATTTAGACTAGACTTGCGTCCAAAATAAATCTCAAATAGAGTTTTATTAGTTGCTTTTGTTGGGACTCTGTTGAGAATATAGGCTGAAGTTTTCAAGGCTTCTCCTACAAACTTTCTAGTAGAGTCGTACAAGCAATAATACTTCTTACCATGTCTTTGAGAGTGCGATTGCGTCTTTCAGCAACACCATTCATTACAGGCGAGCCTGACAATGTATATTGTGGCACAATACCGCACTCCTCTATGTATTTTGCGAAGGGTCTTGAACATTGTTCTCCCGATCGGTCATATCTGTCGTTCACCACCACGATCAGATATGATAGCTTTAATGCGTTTGTTAAGTTGTAACTCAACTTCCGCTTTATAACTTTGGAACATGTCTAGTGCATCAGCCTTATCTTTAACCAAGTAAATGTGCCCATATCTTAAATGATCATCTATGAATGTGATAAAATATCGGTGAACATTTTTTGTAGCCTTTGGAAAAGGATCACAGATATCGGTATGTATCAATTCTAAGAGATTATTGCACCTTTTGGCATCATACTTGCGTTTATTAGTTTGTTTTTTCTTTATACAATTTACACATTCTTTGGAATTAGTAAAGTCTAAAGGTGTGAGAATATCATTAGACATAAGCGTATGTGCCATAATGTGGCCGAATTATCATTAGTTAATTTTTATTTTTCTAGTTTTAATGCACATGGTTTCTGTATGTGAAATGTCTATTTCAAGAAAATAAAAATTATCGTAAGAAGATAAAGAACCAGAAGCAACTTGTTTTGAAGTTTGAAACAAACTGAAATTTCCATTATCAAATGAACATACAGAACCATTCTTGTCCAAATAGGAAATAGAAATTAGGTTCCTTCGAAAGGAAGGAACCACTAATGCATCAAAATACAAATAAAATTCAGTCCTACACAATAATCTAAACTTTCTATGCCTTCAACTTCAACCTTCCTGCCATCTCCCCACATAAATGTAGTGTTCAGCTTGATTTGACTTTTGAAGATTTAGGCAATCCTACATGGATATACTGATGTTAGATGTTGCACCTGAATCTAACCACTTTAAATGTATTTTGAAATTGTACTTAGATTAAATTCAGAACAAACTAAGTCATAATACATACCTTTTTTTCAACCACGAAGCGTAGTTGGTACAGTGTATCTTGATGTGCCCGATTTCTTGCAAAAGTGACAAGTCACCTTACTTCCCGATTTCTCGGAGTATTTCTATCCAGTTTCGAGGGATTGGAAGGGTTGTCGATACGATAAGTACTAATTTTATAATGAGGATGTGAAAAAGAGCAACTTAGACCTATTTTTGCTTGACAATAAATGCTTTTCTATAATGCTGACACGACACTAAGAATGTCAATGACAATCCAACAACAAATAGCATAATTCTCAAACTAAATTATACACAACAAAGAGCAAAAGCAGTAGGCGTTACATCTATTCCTGAATGCCAAAGGATTATTCCTACCTATTTAATAGAGTGCCGAAGTATTTCATGTGTGTCAAAGGGACCCGGAAAGAAGGTGAGACTTCGGTTCACCAACGTGACACGTCGTCTCCTTAGGATGCAAATTATCTATTTCTTTTATTTCATTTGTCATGCTTTCTGATAACTTATTTAAGCAAGTATTAGCAAGCTAGTGTTCTACAAAAATGTGTGCACTCTATTTTTCCTTTTCAAGTTTAAAACATAAGAGTTAAATTATACACACTATTAATTTTGACATTCTTCTGATTTCTTATATAAGAACTGATAAATATTAAAATTACACTAAAAAATTTAAACTATCACGTGGTCGGACTGAAGAGAAGTGAGGCACCACCGTTCAAATAAAACAAGTACACAGCATAGATACTTAGATAGTATCTGAACATACATTCCAAAAAAAAGATAGATAAAAGTAACAAAAAAACATGCTTCTGGATTCATAATTAATGGAAATATAATTAACTTAGACAACAGGTGGACCCTTGCTGATCAGATCGTCTTCCTCGTGCCAAGTAACTACCACCTCAACTAGCCACGCACCATCCGCAGCGCACAGCATCTTCTGCCCGCTCAAACAGGTCTCAAAGCAGAGTTCCGCAGCACTGACAATTGGCTGATCGTGTTCCTCAGCATTGCCACGTTGCTTGATGTCCAAATGAATGGTGACATGTGAACCCAAGGGGTGTGCAGTTTTGGATCGAGAGAGAGGAAGATGAGCGTACTTTCCCTTGTCAGAGTCAGAGATGACATCCAAGTAAATGCCCTCCTCCCTATTCCTATTGAATAGAACACTGGTCCCTTCCTCATGAAGGCATGAATTGTGAGCAGTTACAGTGCCATAAACTGCACGAGTAGGAAACTGGCAGGCTACAATTCTGACATTTACCCATGCCTCTGCGGCGTCTTTATAAACGGCATACTTCACTACAATTGGGCCGAATTGGGATTTCACACTCCCAGTCAAATGCTTGTTATAGTCTATTCTTGTGTATGCATTCCACAACATCAGATCTTCGCGCTCTTTGTCGCGTATGAACTGATCAGCCCCTGCATGATGCTTGAACAGACGGGCAGTGAAACTTACAAAATCAGATGCATCTATGACTCTATTGGGTCCCCTGAGTCTGAGAAAACCCTGCAGCATTAAACAAATAGCGCGATCCATGTCAGGTAAATTTCAATATATATTAATCAAATCAATCTCAAATTACATTAACTGTTGGCCAGACCAAAAGAAAAGAACCTAACTAGGAATTCTTAGCAAAAGACGTTGAGAAGGAGATTTCACTGCGTTTCTTTTTCTTTTTTCATAAATAAGAGAATGTAGATAATTAATTTATATATTGCTCAGCTGCTCAATCTTTATGGTGTCGGATTGCTTATTGTAATAACTTCCTATTTTAGTGTGAGACAACAAATCAAATAAGGAATACAGATAATCTTATACCTCCGAATATAATAAAATTTATTGAATAGAGGGATAGTATTATGAATTATATGGATGGAAAGAAACAGATTATTTTCTAAAGAAGGAAAATACAAATAAATTGGAAGCTTGGGTGTCTCTATAATTAATTTTGCTACTTATTGGTATCAAAAAAAAAAAAAAAAATACATCTTTCAAGTTGTAGCTTGTTTTACCAACTAATCGACTAGACCTGCCAGTGAACACTTAGACGAAGGACATTGGCGTGGAGGAGCAATTCAATGACTGTGATTTGAAATCAAATAATGTGATGAGGTCCAAATGTTTCTGGGGGTGAAAACCTTAAACCTCTCTCTTTTTTCTCTTATTTCCATTCCTCTCCTTTTCATTCACCTTAAACTCTGGAGCACACCCTAGGGTACCGGGGTAAGGTACCAGTTCAAGCAGCTAAAACTAGAATAACTAGTTAATCCCTACATGTAAATGCCTACAGGTATAGAGGTGTGGGAAAGAAAGGAAAGGAAAGGAAGGACAAGAACATTAACTGTGAATTACCTCAGCATCAATATTTAGGGGAGTCCCTCTTTTCACCCTGTCGAGCACAACATACGACAAATCTGATAATATCAAAATGCAACCATACATCTGCTCCCATGTGTTGTGTTTCTTCCATTCAGGGAGTTTTACAGAAAACACCTCCAAAAGTTGCTTGCGCACTCGCCTTTCGATTGCACCATGCTGACAAACCTTAGCCTTCGGAGACCTGCAAGCAATTCAGATCTGAGGTAATGCACCGATCCATCAAAGTTTCAAAGAAGATGAGGTTGATTCAGGGCTTTCTCAATTTCTGAAGAAACTTTTCCTTCATTCTTTTACCCCAACCTCTTTCACCACAAATTCTTCACTCACTAACAGATCTTCAGACTTGGAGGAGGGCCAATAAAATTAAGATATCATCCATGTGCTATGTCTGTTAAGGAACCGACTGGACAACGGGTAAGGATCCGAGGGCCCATAAAACAAGAGGACTATTTTGTTACTTCAGTGCAAACAGCAGCCGTTGGATGATTTATTTTACCGGACAGGGCTAAACCAGTTTCTTTCTAAATCTCTCCAAAACTATGTTTATGCAGTTAATGATTTCCCACAAAATGCAGGACTACATAGTAACCTCAGAGCAAAACAACAGCCATTGGTGTTGTGTGTGTTGGGGGGGGTAGGAGGGAGGGGGAGGGGGAGGGGGGGGGGGAGGAGGAGGAGGAGGAGAGAGAGAGAGAGAGAGGAATTCTTCCTCCGGTGTACATGTGAACAGCAGACATCTGACCGAGTTCCTTAGGCGCAGTTCCGTCTTTTCCGTCTAGGGTTTCGTTGCCTTCTACAAAGGTCTCGAGCTGATTGCTTCCCTGCGTCTGAGCATCCCATTCTCCTTCTCCGGCCATGGCTTCCGTCAGATCGCTCCCTTTCGCCTTCCTGCGCCAGGAAATTCCAGTGTCGGGACTTCTAGTTCTAGGGTTATGTCGGGCTCCCGTCTACTAGAAAAAAGAACTCCTCCTACAATGTTCCCTCCCAGTGACCAGTCCCAAAGTGACAAAGTCTCTCCAATCTTCTACCGGATTAAAGTTTCCTATTTTCAGTGACGGAAGTACTGTATCTATATCGTGTAAAGGAGACACAAATAAAAGAAAACGGGTAAAAGTTGACTCGCTATCGGAGATACTTACTACGCATTGAAACGGGAAATGAAATCCTCCGTACAGAATTTTTTTCTCAACAGAGAGGAGATGTGTATGTATCTGAGTCGTTGGATTATGATTCAACGGTCATGATTAAAAATATCAAAAATCTCCATGAATCCTATCATTGACGGTCGAGCGTTGATCTTTAATCTGACGGTTGATATTAACTCTCCTCTCTGGAGAGAAGATTTTTCCCTCCGGAGGATACGAGTCCCATTGAACGGTCCCCCTCTAGTGATCTAGGATTCCGTATCCTCCGGAGAGAAAAAAGTTCTCTCCAGAGAAGAGAGTTAATATCAACCGTCGGATTAAATATCAACGCTCGACCGATCATTTAATTTTTAATTAAGACCGTTAAATTATAATCCGACTGCTCAGATTCATTCTCTCCTATCTGGTGAGAAAATTTTCTCACCAGATGATTTCATTTCAATGATCTAATCTGACAGAAGTGGATCGGGCCGGAGTGTTGGTAAGTAATGATGGGCCGATTGACGAGCTTTGATTTTATGAATGAATGAATATTAAATAATTAATATAATAAAACCTGTTCGGCCCATTTTCTTATAGACGGACGTCGGACGACGGTTCACAGTTGAGCGAAGAATAAAAATATAAAATGCTGAGAAATTAGGTCGAAGTGTAGTGTAGTGATAAATGGGCCGAAAATGGGGGTTTCTGAGAAGAGTCTAGGTCTAGAAGAGAATCAAACCGACGTCTCCAACCGCAAGCGCAAGCGCAAGCACAAGCACATCCCTGCTCCGCCGCCATTTACCCTCCGACTGCGAGTCTCTGTCATCTTCAATTGAAACCCTCGACGAGGGTGTGTTGGTGCTCGCACTGAGAGACTGAGAGACTGAGAGAGAGAGAAGGTTAACAACAGATGGAAGCTCCAGCTCTTTCGACATCGTATGTTTCTACGTCTCTTTCTCTGTTTTACCTTTTTTTTAATTAAATATTTCTGGCGTGTATTCTGAGCTGCTCTTATTGCACATTATTGCGCTGCTCTTCCAGCCCCACTAAATATGCAAGGGTGGAGGTGTTTTCAGCGCAGCTTATACGTACCAGGCCAGGCATTTTCGAACCTTATATTTTTGGCGTTCTCCTCCTCCGAAGCTGCAATTGTTATTGTCTGCTCTTTGAATCCAATCTCCTGGAACCTCAGCTAATTGACTTTTCGAAGATGAAGGTATGGTAACAACCCAATTGAATCTCTGTTTATGTAGGTCATACTTTTCCTTCCTACTTCCTTTGAGGCAACCCCAATAAGTTTTGTTTGTTCCTGCGTCTTTCCGGGTAGCCTAGCTTTGTTGTTCCAGCGTCTCTCCAGACCTTGCAATGTGCACCAATAAATTAAACTGTCATGCAATCCAGCAATCAAACAAGGAATTATCGCTCTTATAACACCCACCAAAAAAAAATTTAGGTACACAAAACACTTTTGAAGAAAGCAATTTACATATGCTACTTTTGGTTCTTATTTGAAATTCAGTTCTCATACCGTTGATTTTATTAATCAGCTTGCAATGCATAATTATTCAAATAATCAATCTTGTATTTGTTCTATTTTTGAAGGCCGATGTCACTCTTACTGGTCCAGAACGTAGCATCCCAGTAGAGGATAAAATTCTCATATGCCCTTGGTTCATCGATGTCAGGTTGTCTGGCATGAACATGGAAGAAGAAATTCTATGGAGAGCTGGCTCGGATAAAATTAACGGATACATCTGTAAGACAATCAAAGTCTTCTTTAACACTGATCTGGAAATGCACTTTGCAGTTTACAATGATGCTGTGGAGGCACATTTGGATGTTTTTCTGGTCGACACGGAATGGGGAGATGCTGATGAGCATATTCTAATTCGCGGCACTGTTAGTTGCACTAACAGTTTTGTTTCCGATTCTGGGGCCGAGAGTATTCTCTTTCAGAAAGGTAGTGGAGATGAAGTTTGTCTCAAACCTGGCAAGCCCTTACCTCTGTCGAGGAGAATGGTAGTTGTTCCACGCGGTTCCAATCTGCATGTAGATGTGCGCCTTGATATAGGCTCCGAACCTGAGGAAGCATCAAGTGTGAAAGACACAGTTGTGTTTAATGGCAGTTCAAAACTTGAGGAAGATTGTATCACTATTGCCAACCGTGGCAAGGTGTCTGTGAAGGTAACTTGGATGGAGTGCAAAGATCATGTTTAGCAGCCTCTTACTTAGTTAAACTTATTATAGTTAGTGTTTGCATGATTGCACTCGATTTACCATTCTCAGTTCTTGTTGCATTATGTGTTCATTAGTAGGATGCGTATTTATTTGGTGTTTATTAACTATTGAAGTAAATTAGGTTAGCCTTAGTAATGTTTTATATTTCGATGTGCATCCTATAGTTACGTGACTTTCTGCTGGGTCATTTTGTGTACGGATCTCTTGTTGTCTTTACTGAATGATTGGGATTTAAATGTCTTACTTTTGAGGTGTGCATGTTCTGACTGAAAAGTTTTCTAGGCTGAAACTTAACTTTTCTTTGAACACAGATGTTATGGAGAGAAACTGAACGAATTTTCCATGCCCATATTTTTACCAGAACGTTAATTTTACTTCCCTGCTGAAATTATATCGAAATTAGCTCGATAATTTACTGCTTTGTGTATTCTCAGTGTTGATTCTGTCTTGCTGGTTTTATTTTGGAAACTGCGTGATTTGGGTGTCACTAGTTCTACTGTATCAGTCCCTCTTGTTCCAGAAGGTACTGGCGCACTCCTATTACTCAAACAAAACATCTATTGTACTCTCCGACTTTAGGAAACAAGCATTCTAAAAAGACGAGTTAGCTTCATATCAGGCGAAATATAGGTTGTACTCTCAGATTTTGATTAGACATCAATCATTTTAACAAAATGACTACATAAACTGACATGACCTTGAATTCGCATCAAAACAGCCTCTAATGATTTTAGCTAATCGCAAAATATACACTCTGACAAGATATACACTATATCCAAATGTTATCTCAAAAAAAAGAACAGAATCATAAATACACTTTTATTATGTCTTAGACCTGGTTATCATCGGATAAGAATGCACCAATCTGATGTATAAACATTAGTTATCTTGTAGAACCTCTTATTACACTTTCATAAGAATGCACCAATCGGATAAGAATGCACCAATCATAAATACACTTTCATAAGAAATAAAACATATTACACTTTACCAGCATTAGTTATCTTGTAGAACCTCTTATTACACTACATTGGATGTATAAACTTCTGGTTGCGTTACTTTACTAACATGCCTAATCAAAATATTTGTATTCCTACAGTATGTCCCTCTTGATAACGTCACGTATAGTTGTTCGTGCGAGAATATTGGTTCATGTAGATAGACGCCAACATGTGGAATCAATTATCTGACATTCCAAATCATATATTATACTTTAAAAGGTGAGGATCAAGGGAATCGTGGCGATCCAACCTTATTTCGGTGGTGAAGAACGAATAGAAGCTGAGCTTCGTTACGAGGGCGTTCCGGTTGTATCAATGATGAGAGCTGACTGGGGATGGAAGGTGTTTTTACCAGAAGGTGCCGATCGAAATCACGAAGCGGCACACATGTTCGGTGCGACAGCTGAGACACTTGAAGAGTCGTTTCCACCAGCAATGGTGGTGGTCGGCGGGTACGACCCGCTCCAAGATTGGCAAAAGAGGTATTACGAGATGTTAAAGGCGCGATGAAAGGTCGTGAGGTTGGTGGAGTATCCAGATGTAATCTATGCTTTTTATGTGTTTCCTGATTTGGTACAATCAGGGCAGTTGATTCAAGAGATGAAGGCATTTATCAGGCATTTATTAGGCATTTAAATCTAAAACATTAAACTAAGTACCATCATCTCGTTCCACTAATATGCGCGCTTCGGATCGTCTGTTCTCTGGCATTTACAACAACTAAGAAAAACAATTTGTCATCGAAAATATTACTATAAATGAAAATTACTTGAAAATATTGTTTAGCATATCATGACGACAGATGATGGATGAAGTAATACGACATGCGTCATGAGTCGTCTTGCGTTTCGGTTCACGCGTCATCCGCATGCACTTCATGACGACAGATGACGGATGACGCATGACGTCGCATGACGAATGCCGCATGACACATGAGAAGGTAAACACATATATTTTCTGATTGCTAAATTTGCATCAGATTATTTTTGAATTTTTTAAGCGTATTTTTCGGAAATTGATCTTGCTTAATAAGGTTGTTGAAGCTCTCTCTAACGATTGCTTATGCCTTTTGTGTGTCATAGCCGTTTAGCTTGGGGGAATGCACAAACATAGCTACATGATACACGATACTGGGTACTTAGTCAAATTTGAGAAGGTAAACACATATAATTTATGGTTGCTAAATTTGCATCAGATTATTTCATATTTCTTTGAGCGAAATTTTAGGAATTTGATCTCGCTTGATAAGGTTGTTGAAGCTCTCTCTAACGAGCCCTTTCGCATCTTGGGTGTCATAGCGATTTAGCCTGGGGAAGTGCACGGACGTAGCTACCTGATAACTAATACTGCGTACTTGGCCATATTTGAGAAGGTAAACACATATATTTTCTAGTTGCTAAATTTGCATCAGATTATTTCCTATTTCTTTGAGCGGATTTTTCGGAATTTGATCTCGCTTGATAAGGTTGTTGAAGCTCTCTCTACTGATTGCTTACGCCTCTTGTGCGTCATAACAGTTTAGCTTGGAGGAACGCACAACATAGCTACTTGATACATGATACTGGGTACTTAGCCAAACTGCAATTATTCATGACACATGACGCATGACGCATGACGGATGATGGATGACACATCACACATCACGCATGCCGCATGTCGCATGCCGCATGAAATAAGACACATGACGCATTACTCGTTACGCACGACAAATGACGTACGACGAATGATGCATGAACCAAGAAGCATGACGGATGACGTACGACGAATGACGCATGCCGCATGCCGCATGACGCACGATGCATGCCGCATGCCGCATGACGCACCGATCTTACATAACGTATGTCGTCATGCTGCATGCTCCAGGACGACGCAGGCCGCATTACTCATTACGCATGACGACCCATGACGCATGACGCATGACGCACCGATCTTACATAACGTATGTCGTCATGCTGCATGCTCCATGACGACGCAGGCCGCATTACTCATTACGCATGACGACCCATGACGCATGACGCTTGACCACCAATGACCCAAGACAAATGACGTACGACGAATTACGCATGATGCATGACGTACCTTGTGAACACAACAACATTGTACATTTAATTTCTGCATCTTTTATACAAGTTTATTTCATTTGGACCTCAAACCTCTATTGACCTTTTAAATCAATACAGAGCGTTGGATTATGATTTCTTTCGATCACAATCGATTAATTTTAGATTTATTTGTGAAGTATTAATAAGTGTCATAGTACATTGGTACCTTTTCAATTTGCTATCCATGATGAAGTATGAAATGACACTAAAATTACATCAAAATTAAAAACCAACTAAAGTTCAAGAATTTATCAATAAACCTTTTTTAATTTTTTAATTTTATTATTAATTTATTTGAACTTTCATTGTAAAACAACCATTGTCACGTGATTCCTCTCTTTTTTGACATAAGGAAAAAACTCTCTCGTTAGTCTCCAACATTTGTTTTTATTTAAAGAAATTAAAAACAAAAAGACAAACATTTACTTAAATTCAAGTTATCTTATGTGCAACAATTTCAATCTAAAATATGTGCTTTGTTTTTATTTTCACCGACCGTGTACAAGAACCGTTCAATGTAGTGTTGGGGTCACATAGATATATATTATAAGCAAATACATTTGGATAATTGGATCTACAAAATTTACCAAGTTCAATGTAGTGTTGGGCCCATACCACCGACCGTGTACAAAAATCGTTACCTCAGAACATTGAAGCCTACTAAGGCTTGAGAATGACGATATTTGCTCACGAACCCACAGGACTGCATCCGGATTTTCTATTTTAATGTTGCAGCATTTCAATAGTCCCACAATGGCAATAGTACTGCGCAGTGGACCAGCGACAATTTTTAGACAGATGACATTTTTGTCCGTAAGATATTTGTCATCAAATAAAGAACTCTATTTCTTAAATGCTTTATAATATATTATAAACTAGTTCTACTGTATCAGTCCCTCTTGTTCAAGAAGGTACTCTCACATTCCTATTACTCAAACCAAATTGTACAACGCATTTGATTCTTATCAAATGATATTTTCAATGCATACCGAATGTCACCTGTACATCAAGATGTACCTCTTTAATATATTGTATAATTAATTAATTAATTAATCATTTTCTTAATGGATAGAGAAATCATTTTTTTATTGAATCTTTAATGGGTCTAAAATCAGAACATGCTTATATCGGATATTCCCTCATTTGTAGAATATTATCATATTAAACTGCATTCTCTAAGGACTAATAGCATAATTGTATTATTCGTATAACTTTATATAATTTAGACCATCACTAAATCATAAAATTATTAATAAGCATTCTACACATCAAAGACCCTACTTCTCATGACACATGTTGAATCCGTAAATAATACTTAATTTATCACTTCATAATGGGTCTAATTTTATAATTGACAGTTCATTATTGAATATATATTTATATCACATATAAGTCCATATATTATTGTAATTAATCAAATTATTTCAAACAATCTTCCACTTGAACTATATGTGTACGCGAATAATATATATTGATAAATCCTAAGTGAGTACTCAACCTGTGCTGTCATAATCTTTTGTGTCATCATTCAATTTCGTTCATCAATTATGTCCACAAGGACTTAAGTAGTATTCGTCTCATTGATCGAAACTAAATCAACATAAATCACAATGTAAACATAATTGAATGACACAAATCATGAAAAGGATGTGTAGTTTGGAAATTAATGTTCTGTGATCCACATGTCTATCTCCAATTTGGTCACTTTTTCTTAATTTGAGGTCATACATTCAGAGTGCATAATAAACTAAATAACTGAATATCTGAATATCTGCATGATACTTACAATTAATAGAATATCACTACATGATATTTGTAAAAGTATATCATATAAACTATAATACATGAGACATGATATACAAACTCCCACTAAACCAAAAAATTCTCTCCAACACGGATATCCATGTGAACGACATGCTCATGAAATAATTTGGGCACCAATCCCTTAGTGAGTGGATCAACAATCATGGAAGTCGTGCAATATGCTCAATACTAATAAGACCACTCTGAATTCTTTCATTCACAGCAAGAAACTTAATGTCGATATGCTTGGATTTCGACGAGCTCTTGTTGTTGTTCGAATATAGCACTGCCGAGTTATCGTCACAATATAACTTATGTGGCAACTTGATAGTGTCCACTATATGCAACCCAGTGACAAAATTTCTTAGCCATATCCCATGATTCGATGCCTCGAAACATGCGACGAATTTGACTGCCACGGTAGAAGAGGCAATCATGGTTTGCTTTGCACTCCTCCAAGAAATAGCTCCTCCAGCCAACATAAAAATATAACCAGATGTTGACTTCATACTATCCACACAACCTGAAAAATCGGAATCAGTATATCCAATGACCTCAAGCTTATCTGATCTCTGATATGTCAGCATATGATCCTTCGTCCTTTGTAAATACCGTAGAACCCTTTTGGCTGCTTTCTAGTGATCCATACTAGGATTACTGAGATACCGGCCTAGCATCCCTATAATGTACGCAATATCCGGACGCGTACAAACCTGAGCATACATCAGACTGTCTACTATCGAAACAAATGGCTTATGTTGCATTTTTGACTTCTCGAGTTCTGTCTTTGGGCATTGATGGAGACTAAATTTGTCTCCTTTTGCAATAGGAATATTTCCTAGTTTACAATGTTTCATGCCATATCGCTTGAGTACTTTATGGATATATGCCTTTTGTGAAAGTCCCAAAATACCCTTAGTTCGATTTCTATGTATTTTAAGGCCTAACACATATGATTGCTTCACCAAGATCTTTCATCTCAACATTTCTTAGTATCTAGCAACATATTTATATCATTACTGGCAAGCAATATATCATCAACATACAAAATCAGAAACATAAACTTACTCCCACTAAACTTGTGATATATACATTCATCAGTCAAGTTAGTCTCAAATCCAAATGAGATAATCAATTGATGAAATTTAAAATATCACGGTCGAGACACTTGTTTGAGTTCATAGATAGATTTCTTTAATTTACAAATAATCTATTTTGAGTCAGCAGACTCGAAATGAGGTGGTTGTACCATATAAATAGTTTCATCAATGTCACCATTGAGAAATGCAGTTTTAACATCCATCTGATGTAACTCAAGATCAAAATGTGCCACTAAAGCCGTGATAATTCTAAAAGAATCTTTCCTTGACACAGACGAGAAAGTTTTCGTAAAGTCAATGTCTTCTTTCTGTGCAAAAGCCCTTAGCAACAAGTCGTGCTTTGTATCTTTCTACATTATCCTATGAATCCCGCTTGGTCTTAAAAATTCATTTGCAACCAACATGTTTAACATTATCAGGTAATGGAACGATAACCCAAACTTTGTTGTCATGCATTGACTTAATTTCTTCATTCATGACCTCGATCTGTTTATGTGAATTCACACTTTCCAAAGCTTGACGAAGATTGATAGGGTCATCCTCCATCATGCCAATATCGAATTCATTTTCTTGAAGAAACACAAAATAATCTTTTGATATTGCATTCCTTCTTTCTCTAGTGGATCGCCTTAAAGGCATTTTTTTTCTGAAAATTCTTGAGGTGGTATAGGTTCCTCTTCAACATCAATATTGTCTTGTATCCGATCGATGGGATTCTCTTCTATTACAATTGACACCGATAAGGGTGCCCCTTGCATATGAGAGTCCTCATTCTCTTCAAAGACAATTTGATTTTTATTTGCCCCTTGAACCATAACATCCTCAAAGAACTTAACTATATTTGTCTCGAATATTGTTCTATTAGTGATGTAATAACCATAAAAAAAGAATAATAGTATATAAGTGACTGAAATGTCCTTAGCACAAATTACTTGATTCAAGGGGCTGCGGTGCATATTTTCAGTTTTAAACCAAATAGTCTAGAACTTTCTCCTCAAATGGAGAATTATGTTGGTCTTTACTTCTAGAATCTGTCTTTAACCGATTAAAATAATTTTCAACTTTGAACTTAAAATCTCTCTCTCTCTCTTTCTCACAGCAAGCAACACAAGATTGATAGCGGCAGCTCAACTTCATTCCTGTAGCTGCTACTTTTGTAAGAACCGTAATTCTCCTTCCTCTTCTCATCCTAGTAAGGTTCAGATAAATAAACAAAAAGAAAAAAAACGTTGGTTTTCTTGCTAGGAATCATTGGTGTTCTAAATTAAGTAATTCTTGTCCAAGTTGTCTTTGATTTGAAGTTTAATTTAGTTGTAAAGTTTAATTTTTTATTTTGGGTCAGAAAATAGGCAAATTGATGAGTATGGTAATCAATTGCAAAGGGAACTGGTTCCTCTCTAAATCATTTTGTATTGAATTAGAAATAGTTTAAGGTAAGTTGATGAAGGAAAAATTTCAGCTAGAGTCTGAACTTAAATTGCCAAAATACTTGGTTCCAGTTTGCTTCAATTGATTAATCCCTGAGCTTGAGTTTCTGTAATTTTCCTTACGGTTATTGCTAGTACAAGGGCTGACACATAACCATCTTGGCCATGGCTATATGAGCAAACTCCTTGACAAGGTGTAGCTGATCCTTTCTTCTTCAGCAGACCAACTGAAAAAGAAAGGCTTGGATACAATATTGTCGTACCAGCTGAAGGCAAATTGTTGTACCAATTGAAATAAATCTCTTACCCACTGAAAGTAAAATCGGTACGAGTCGAAAGTAAAGGGAAAGAAAATTTAGCTAGTCTTTGTTCCAATTTGTTTCTTACTTCTAACTATACACTGTAGCTATTCGAACTTAAGAATCTAACTGTTGATTTATCAAGCATATCTCTACCATAGGTGATCAATGAAAATAAAGAGTGAAGACACAAGTTATGGTTAACAATTTTAGAGACTGTTTGTAAGTATTTCGATTTCTTTCACTTTCTGTTTATTTTGGACACATTTCATTATATTCTGTTGAATAAAGAAAATTATGCATGGTTTTGAAGTATGCAAATGGTGCTAGTTATTTTATCTTAGTTCCAACAGATGATATTTTATACAAGTTAAGGAAAACATATTACACAAATAGGTGACATTAGTATCAGTTCCAACCTATGTGCAAATTGTTTATTCATATATATATATATATATATATTAATTTCAATAAGAGTAAAAGGATTTTTTCATATTTGGTTTGATCAAGAATGAGTTTGTTGAATGGAACATTGATTATGAAATCAGTGCATTATATTTAATTTAAGATACTAGTTAAAAAAAGTAATTGCCTCCAATGATGTTGTGAATGGAATCACAAGAATAGTGATTCAGTGGCCCTTTTATGGCTGATGATGTGATGATGTGTTGCATGAATTGGTGATTAAGAATGATGTGAATGATTTCTGGAAAAAATGTGAAAGGGGACTAGTCACCCGATATGAGTTGCAGCTGCTCGTAAATGATTGTGATTGTTGAAAAATATGGCAAGTGATTTTGCCAGTATTGTAGTGTGCCTGATCGTAGGTATTGCGAAGGCACCTATGAAATGTTTAATTGAGCACAGGAAGGGCAATTGATTTTAAACTTATTTTAAGTGCTTTACTTGATAAATTCTGAGAATAAAAGGATTTATTTTACTTTTCTGATAATAGAAATTTAATTAGTACTATTCTTTAGTGATTAGATCAATGAACCATTAGTATATATGGGTATTTGTGAAATCTGATTCTACTATTATGGATACGGTTTTATTTGACTAAGTTTTTCCCTGAAAATTTATATGGACTTAAATGCTTGAAAAATTATATAATATTTCTTTTTATTTGTGAAGAGTTGGTTAGAAAATAAAAATAAAAATGCATACTCTACAGTAAGCGTAAGGGTCTCAGGATACTACTTACTAGGCAAACGCTCATAATCGGTTATTTTATTTTTTTCAGCTAGTAGGCGAGAGTTTGGAATCGTTCTCAACTATCAAGATCGATCTCCCATGAAAGGTACTGATAGTAGCAGTGCTTAATACAGATTTTGAGGATCATATAATGCCCAAGATCATTTTGTTGTATGCATATAATATCAATGGTTATTTTGTTGACTATGTATACTGAATGTGTTTAAGTGTTCCGGTGAGAGTATAAATAATATTTGGTGGATGTAATTAGATGTTATATTCCTTCTAAAGTACTTACTGTAGAATTGATGTTAATATATGTATGTATATGTATAGACTTATGACATGTAAATTCTGAAATCTTATGTTGCTTAATGATAGTGAAGTTAATATATATATCAAGGAGCTACTATTTGGTCATGAATGTAAATCAACTGTGTGTTGCTGCTAAACTTTTATGGTTGATTTTGGTATATTAATAGATAATATATTCACTCACGAGTCAGTACTTTCCTAAAACTTTACTTTGTTCAGTAGTAGTAAAGATAAACTATGAGTTTAGTAAGGTTATGTTTTAACTTGTATGCGAATCTGAATAATGCGTGTAACAAATAGTTTTTATAAACAAACAAACAAAAATTGTTAGTTTATATTGATGAGGGAATCAAGTTGAATTATGGTTAAAAGGAAGCAAAAAAAGTTGGATTGGAATTATTAGCCTAACATAGTTGTAACAAACTTCAGCTATGTGGCATCTGTTTCGACCTAGTTTCGGGGCAATACAAGTGGGATCATAAAACTTATACCTCTGAAATCTTTTTGCATATCTAACTAAATAGCAGCTAACGATTCTTTCGTCCAGCTTCTTCTCATGTGGCCTATAAGGTCAACTTCAGTCGAGCAACCCTAGATCCTAAAATATTGTAGACTCGGCTTTCGTTCAGTCCACAACTCATATGGAGTTTTGTTTGATGCCTTAGTCGGTACCCAATTCAGAATATATGATGTTGTCTTAAGTGCTTCTCTCCAGAGTTTCAATGAAAGAGATGTATGAGAAACCATACTACGAACCATCTCCATTAATGTTTGATTGCGTCTTTCAACTATTCCGTTCATTGCGGGTGAATCCGGCATTGTATACTGTGACACAATTCCATTTTCCTCTAGAAAGTTAGCAAAAGGCCATGGACATTGTTCTCCTGAACTATCATATCGACCATAGTATATTATGAAGCTCTCTTTCGTGAAGACAAGTCATGTCCCAGCCGATCTCCGACAATCTTCTCCGATGATCTTCTACCTTGCTCCGATAATCTTTTAGCTTTATTTCCTGTTTCTTCTGTTGCTCTTCTGTTATTCTTTAATCTTGTTTCATCTTTGGAATTAGTCGCATAATTTAAATTTCTGTTATATTCTGTTTCATTTTAATTCTAAGCTCTTCTAACATTTTCTTTAGCCCATCTTTCTTTAGAACTCATCGGAAAATCAAGAACAGCCCACCAGGAAATCAAGATTATGGCCCATCTTGACAAAATCCGGTTGATTCAGGATTCTTTGTTTACAGAGAAAAACTTGCTAGGTGAGTTGGCTCAACAACTGACTCATTTTACCTCTTCTCAAACATCTGCTCCACCGATGATTGCACAGAACAAGCCACAAGTAAATGAAAACTCTAGAATCGTCTCATCTTCTGATAGACCGCCCATTCTCTCCAGTCAAAATGCTACGATCTTAAAATTCAAACTAAAAATTGAATAAGAAATGAAGGATTTTCTGAGAAAAAATGGCTGAGTTCCTCTCCGGAAGCTCAGACATACTCTGGATACTTAATAATTGCCAAAATTCATTACAATTCCCGTGGGAATAACAGTCTTTTATAGGCGAAATGAAGTAGAAAGTAGTAGAAAACAATATTCAGGAATTAACACAGCTCCTGTCCTTTTATTCTAACTAATTGTCTGATTAAACGCCAAAAATGGCAGAAGAAAACAAGAAATGGATAACAGCATAGTTTATTGCTTTCGTCTCCAGTTAAGCCCTCTGAGATCCCCTCCAGTTGCATCTGGACCTCACATCTGTAACGAACTTCTCAACCATCAGCTGCCCTTCATGTTTGGACCCCAGCTGTCAGCGTCCGTCCCTTTATTATTCTCCTGCCCGAATCCTTCTGACCGTGCTGCCTCCGCTTCTTTTCCTTCTCCCTTGCTGACTGTTCCAACGGCTAACTCCAGAAAGCCAATTTCTCGTAGCACAAAACCACTCTCCATTGCTTCTGAAGCTTTCTTATCTTGATGCTGCAGTTTCCAATACTTTTCCTATTGGAGATAATGCTTCCAGACGTTTCGATATTCCCAAGCAATACGAAAGGTCGTGAGCTCCGATCAGATCGTATCCCCAGAAACAAAACCCTAACTCCATCTCTTTGAAAATAAGCTTTCTTACCTTAAACGAGAGAGAGAACAAGGCAGACAAGTTTGCTACAAGTGTGGTGAGAGTGGACATCGAGCTCATCAGTATAGAAATCCTGTGATTTGCTTTTCGTGTGGTTCTCTAGGTCATACTTCATCTTCTTGCAAAGCTTTAGGAAAAATGGTGCCTCATTCTTCATCTTTTATTCCACCTTTAAAATTTTAGAGGAAGCTAATCGTTTTCCTCCGATAGCTTTCTCTGTTAATCAAGAAGTAGTTAAGCTTAGAGAAACTCTAGGTAGAAGTGTAGTCATTCACGATGAAAAATGGGAAGGAGCAGTATTCATACAAAATCATTTAGCATCTGCTTTCCTTATCCCTGGCTGGATCTGAACTGCCAGAGCAATTCCAAATAAGAGGTTTCTTATTGAGCCCCCGAATGAAGGTTGGAGAAGAGCAGCAATTTCTAAGGGGAAAATATGGTTACGTGGTGTTAGTTTTACATTAGAAGCCTTCAACTACTCTAAGCATAATATTAAGCCAGTAGAAATTGTAGCCACTTGGGTTAGAATTTCAGGACTTCCATATGAACTCTGGAAAGAACATGAGTTTGTTAGAATTTCTAACGAGTTAGGTGGATTTTTAATGGAAGTGGACTCAATGAGTAAATCTCACTTTGATTTCACTGTGTTAAGGCTTAAGATAGGGGTCCCAAATCTCAATGTTATCCCTAGTGGGAGACATTTACTCTTTGATAGTGAGATAGGCAATTTTATTTTCTGAGCATTGAAATAGATAGGAATGCTCAAGACAATGATAATACAGATCCATGGGGTCAGGGTGGTAGATCTAGAACTCAATGGAAACAGAAAGACATTAATGAATCTAAGCTACCTCCTAAAGCACCCTCATCAACTTATAATACTGCCAAAGGCTCAACTGTTACGATTGTTAAAGAAAAAGGGGAAGGCTCAGGTCCCAAACAGCTAGAACATATTGATCCAAACTCAGATATGAATACTGTTGTTACTGTTTAGGACCCTTGGGTTCAACAGATTCACTCTCCAGGTACTATTCCCCACCACTCAAGCTTAATGAAAGAAGTAACATACTCTGAGTCAGGCAAAAGATCAGTGAAATAGGTGGATGCTAGAGCTCATTGGCATGTTTCTCCCTCCTCATCTATGAAATCCATTCCTCAAGACAATACTGAAGAGACTCTTCCTCTGGTAACAGAGGATGCAGTCACTAAGGAACAAGAAGACCTAAGAGAGGATGAAGACCTACTTGAGGAGGAGAATGAAACTCCCACAGATCAAACTCAACCTCAAGGAAGAACTAGTGGAGGTAGAGGCAGTAGAGGTGGCAGATCTGGGGGTAGTGACAGACACAGCCTGAGAATTCAAATGAAGTCAAAGGCAGAGGCAAAGGAAGAGGCTCTGGATACTCAGGTAAAGCTTCCTCACTTATTGATAACTTTTCTTTTGCTGAATTTACAGATTCAGATGTGGTTAAAATGTTTGAAGTATGTGGATTCTCATTGGGTAAAACTAAGGAAATTAGGTTATCTGTTGTAGATAAATTTAGATCATTAATGAGAAATAAGTTTATTACTATACTAGATCCCTTAGTTGAACAAAGCTCAAAGGTAGCAATTAGGAAAAATATAGAATTAACAGATATTAGTGCAAAATTTCTGCAGAATTCAGAAGTATCAGACAATATAAATACCTATACTGATATAGTTCAAATAGATCAGGATAATGGTGAAAGTATTTAATTGGAATTGTAGAGGGTTGGGTCAACTCAAAAAGAAGACCCTCCTTAGAGTATATAGTTAAACATGAGATGGATATTATAACTGTTCAAGAAACAAAGAAAGAAGAATTTAGACAAAGAGAGTTAGATCAAATAAGCTCAAAATCTATGGGTTGGATAATCAAATCTTCTCAAGGGAACTCAGGAGGAATACTAGTAGGATATGATCATAACAAGTATGAGGTACTAGAATCTAGGAATCTAGAGTTTTCAATAACTATTAAGTTTCAAAACAAAGAAGAAAATTTTATATGGTTCTTCACAACTGTATATGCTCCAGTTCTATCCAACCTACGGTCAAAATTTCTAAAAGAATTAGAAGATTTATATGAGAACCTATCTCATCCCTCTTGGTTAATATGTGGAGACTTCAACATGATTAGAAAGAGAAGTGAAAGATAAGGCTCATCTTTTGATCATGTTCTAAGTAGTAGATTTAATGGTATTATCTCAAAACTAGAACTAATGAAACTGTCCTTGATAGATAGAAAGTTCACATGGGCAAAATCAACAACATCAAAGAATTTTGCACTCCTTGACAGAGTATTTTGTTCTATATAATGGTATGAACATTACAGTCAATATATAGTCTCCTCCTTACCTAGAATACAATCTGACCATAACCCCATTATAATTTCAACAAATAACACAATTAGAAAGTCAAATAAACCCATTAGGTTTGAAAGAATATAGTTAGAAAATGAAAACTTTAATGATCTCATGATCAAATGGTGGAACTCTTTTCCCCTTGATAAGAAAGACATAGGCAATAGCTAGAGACTAAAACTTCAGTTTATAAGGAAAAAACTCAAGGGATGGAATAAGAATATGAGAGCTGAAATAAGTAAGCATAAAAATGAGTTCTCAAACAAAATAAATGAATTTGAAATACTACAGGAAACAAGGAGTTTAGAGGAAGATGAATTAGAATTATTAAAAACTTGTCACTCATCTTTAGACAAAATTTATGATGATGACGAATTATATTGGCAACAAAGAGCCAAACTTAAATGGCACTTAGAAGGAGATAGAAACACCAAATGCTTTCACTCAGTAGCTAACTCGAGGAAAAAACATAATCTTATATTGTCTTTAGAAATAGATAATGAAATAGAATATGATTTAAAGAAACTAGAAAGACATATAACTGTTTTTATGGAAATCTACTAGGTCAACAAGAAGAAAAATTTGTTAAATTACAAGACAACTTCTGGCCATTTGAAAACAAACTAACCCCTACACAATCTGATAATCTTGTAGTACCCTTTACTTATGAGGAAATTAAAAATGTTGTTTTCTCTTGTAACCCAAACAAAGCCCCTGGCCCAGATGGAATGTCTTTTTTATTCTATCAAAAATTCTGGAATTTAGTTAAGGATGACATTATAGCTTTAATCAATGCATTTTATGATAATAGATTAGAAATTGCTAAGTTAAATATGGCATCAATTTGTTTAATACCTAAAAAAGCTGATGCTGTATTGATTAAAAACTTTAGACCAATTAGTCTTATCAATTGTAGCTTCAAAATTATAACTAAACTTTTAGCAAATAGATTAGCCCCCCTAATGGATAACCTAATTGATCAATCTCAAACTGCTTATGTAAAAGGCAGATACATCTTAGATAATGTGATATCTGCTCAGGAAATTTTACATAAAATAAGAATAAATAAAAAAGGTATTCTATTTAAAATAGATTTTGAAAAAAGCTTTTGATAGAGTTAACTGGAATTTCTTATATGAAATATTAGAGGGTAGAGGCTTTCATCTTAAATGGATAGATTGGATTAAACTTATCTTTCAAGGTAGCAAAACTTGTGTAGATTTCAATGGATTTCTGGGGGAATATTTTTACTATAAGAGAGGTGTCAGACAGGGAGATCCTATCTCACCTTTTTTGTTTGACTTGGTAGCTGATGCTCTTAATATTATTCTAGCTAATGCAAGAAACTTAGGATACTTAGAAGGTTTAGGAAATTTTGAACAAATTGATAACATTCTCAACTTACATTTTGCTGACGATACACTTCTTTTCTTAAGAGCTGATGTAAAAGAGATTATTGCACTTAAATGGATACTTATAGGATTTGAAAATCTTTCTGGTTTGAAAATAAATTTTGAAAAATGTGGAATGATTTCTTTAAACATAGATGATGATTTGAGTAATCATCTATCATCTATATTAGGCTGCAATCAAATTTCATTACCTATCAAATATCTAGGAGTTCCATTACATTGGAAAAACATTAGTAAAACAGACTGGGATACCCTTACAGGAAAAATAGAAAAGAAATTACAATGCTGGCAAGGTAAATTTCTTTCTTTTGGAGGGAGATTAACTCTTCTTAATTCAGTTATAACAGCTGTACCACTGTATTGGTTATCTTTATTCAGATTGCCTGTTAATGTTAGGGTAAGAATAGATAGAATTAGAAGAAAATTCTTATGGTTTGGAGGCAATACTGTTAGGAAAAAAATGACTCTAGTTGCTTGGTCAACTGTTTGTAAAAGTAAAGACCAAGGTGGATTAGGTGTATTAGATTTGGATATTATGAACAAAGCCTTGTTATCTAAATGGTGGTTTAGATTTCATGATCCCTCAGTTAAAGGGTTATGGAAAGATATTTTAACAGAAAAATACAAAAATAAAAAATGCTACACTCTTTTCCTCATTCGGGAAAAATATTGTTCTTCTCAATCATGTTATGTCAACCAGCATTAATAAAAAATTGGGAGATGGATCAGATATAAGTTTTTGGAATGATAGATGGAAGGGAGAACTATCATTCTCTCTCCTTTTTCCAAATCTGTTTCTAGCTAGTTCTAATCCTTATATTACAGTTGACAAAGCCTTTATTGATAATAAACTGTCACTAGTATTCAATAGACAGTTAGTTGGTATGATTGGCAAAGAATGGATAAACTTACAAGCTATTCTAGCAGATACAAAAATCCACCCTTCTGAAAAAGATGTAATTATCTGGAGGTGGAATAACACTGGTAAATTTTCTGTTAAGGAAATGTATAGGTGGTTAGAATATGGAGGTTACCCTAATCATAATTATGATGTGATATGGAATAGCAAATTACGCTTAAAAATTAAGGTTTTCATGTGGTTAGTAAGGAGAAAAAGAATATTTACAAAGGTATATTTGCATAAGAAAGGTTGTCAGGTTGACACAAAGTGTGTCTTTTGTGAACAAGATGAATGCATTAACTATCTCTTTGTAAATTGTCCTTTTATTAAGAGCATATGGAAATGGATTGGTATGCACAACAATTTTGAGTTTGAAGGGACAACTTTAGAAGATTTATGGGGTATCGATGCCAAAATACTACTTAAAGACTCAATGCTGGTTGAATTGATCAGAGGAGCTGTTATTTGGACAATATGGTTAGAGAGGAATAAACTTTGTTTTACAGATAAGAAATCGAAAAATATTTGTAGTATAGCCGTTCAAATAATCAATATTTTCAACTATTGGTGTAAGAATAATAAAGACTCCTCTTTTCTTAAACTTCATATTATGCTCCCTCAGGATGTGCAGGGCCTAAAAAAACATATTTTAGACACAGGAAACCTGATGGTGGCAACGGGACAACAAGCTACACTGGTGGGGCCCTCTTTTGGACTAGGCCAGCCACACAGTGATTCTGATCTGAGAGATTTGGGTGATGGATAAAACAGTTTGTCTGATTTTGTGTTTAGATGTTATGAATACTTTTATGGTGAAAAATTTTGTTTTGTAAGAGATAACTTTAGATATTTTGCTACAGATACTAGATATTTTGTTGCTGAAATGTTTGCTTGACAATGGATGTAATATGTTAGTTTAGATATTGATACTTAGGGAAGAACAATTTGTATTAGGACCTTTTGATACTTAGATGTTTCAATGAAACAGGCAAGTTTCGTCCTGCTTTTATTAAAAAAAAAAACATCGACTAAGTATTCACCACGACGATCTGATCTAACACTTTTAATTCTTTTGTTGAGTTGTAACTCAACTTCAACCTTGAAGGATTATCCTTTAAACGTGTCCAAAGCTTGAGCCTTTTCTTTAATTAAATATATATAGCCATATCTAGAATAATCGTCAATGAAGCTGATAAAATATACATGTCCATTTCGAGTAGCTATAGGAGATGGTCCACATATGTCTGTATGTATCAACTCAAGAACGTCTTTCATTTGATTGGCTATATATTTCCGCATGCTTGTTTGTTTACCCTTTGCACATTCAACGCACGGACCTAGATCCGACATGTTTAAGGGCTGTAGAATATCACTTTGAACAAAACATGTAGTTCTTTTTTGAAAATATGACCTAAACGTTTATGCCAAAGTCAGCTGAATCCTGATGCGTTAATTTTTGTCTAACATTTCGAGTTTCATTATGAAAGGTCTCATTATAAGAAACAACAGTATCCAAAGCATAAAGATTATCCAAACTAGATAAAAAAACAGAAGCAATCATATTTGAATTTTGATACAAACCAAACTTTCTATCTCCAAATGAACAAGTAAAACCTAATTTGTCCAAAACAGAAATAGAAATTAAATTCTGCCTAAAAGACAGTACTATAAAAGTATCATATAAATTCAGATACAATCTAGTTTTTAAAAGTAATGTAAACTGCCTTATTGCTTCAACTTTTGTCTTGTTTCCATCGCCCACATAGATGTATCTTTCATCATCACTTGGCTTCCGATAACTTCGGCAATCCTGCATAGACACAAAGATGTGAGTAGTAGCACCTGAATCTATCCACCATGTGTCTATAGAAACTGAAACTGCATTAACTTATGTATAAACAAGTGAATAATTTATACCTTTCATGACACGTGATAGTTGGAACAATTCTTCTTCACATGTCCTCAGATCTACAAAGAAACTTCCCTTTTTCTTTTTCTTAATTGGTTCCTACCCGGTAACCATTTTCTTGTCCTTATTGGACTTCTTTTGTGAACTTGTAGTTACAACATCTGAATTGGCCTTATGTTTCTGATTCATTTTTCCTTTTGAATGTTTACACCTTCGGTCCGGTCCAACTTCAATCTATCTTCCTCTTAAACACAACGCGAGATGAGTTCATTAACTGTCCATGAATACATTCGACAATTATAACTCACCTTGAACTACCCAAATGATATTGGAAGATAGTTGAGGCCCAAATAGACTAGCATATCATCTGATATATCTATCTTATGAGCCTTCAACTTAGAAGTGGTATGCATCATTTCAAGAATGTGCTCTCTAACATTGCTTTTACCATTATACTTCATTATGCAGAGTTTGTCTAAAAGAATGTCTATTTCAACTTTCTCAACCTCTGCTCAAGTTCCTTAAGGTAATCTTTAGCAAGAGTGGAATCAGAAATAGGTCCCAAAAAACTTTCAGAATTGATTTTCTGCATGATCCGCAAACACAAGCGATTTTGACCTCATCCAACGTGCATATAAATTTTGATCCTTTTCAGGACTATCATCATTAGGCACAGGTGAATTTTCTTCCTGTAATGCTGTGTCAAGGTCAAGACATCCAAGGATAATCTCAAGACTATCTTTCCAATCTTTGTAATGAGAACCCGTCAGCATCGGAATTTTATTGATGCTAGCCATAAGATCAGTAATTTTTGCTGAATTTTTTCACAAAAAACAAATCAAACAATTGAATAAAAGAACCAAAATTATAATAAGAAGTCAATATAAGGCATATTCCATCAACTAAATATCCTTGAACAATAAATACTCTTTGAAGTCAGTTATTATTCTAAGATAAATAAGTGTAATAATCGAATGTAACAATCTATTTGATGTCAATTAGTTAACTTTTCTTTGGGCCGATCAACTAATCACATCCAAAACTTATTAACTATTACCCATTCATAGTAAATGTTTCCAAACATTTGTGTTGGTCAATACACTTTAATAGAACAAACCGAGTATATTTGGTTTAAGGTAGTCTAAGACAATATATAGTATCATATTTTGTCAACAAAATAATCGACAGCCAAAACAAAACCAATCTGCATACTGCAACGGACACAGTAACAATAACTTTCAGGTCAGAATATTTCAAATATTCCGAAAAAAATGAAAACCTAATGCTTCATTGACTGCTCTGACACCAAATGATGGAATTTAATTAATTCAAAATTTTTTAGAGAACCTGTGTAAATTATCTCGGTTCATAGTTTTTGATCTTCCGGAGAGACACAATCTTGACCAAATTTTCAGAGGAGGCTATTTTGTTTGGTAAAAGGAGGTTATTTTTTGGTTATAATAGAATTGGGCCTCGTTTTTTTCCCCTTTTTTGATACATAAGAATGGAGTTATAATAGAAAGACTTCGCTTAATTTCATGAATCAAGAAGGGGCGACAGTCTCTTATAAGATCCGTCTCTGAGCACAATCATCGTTGATCACCGAAAGCCTTTAATTTCAGAATAATTCCTTTTTTATTCGATGGAGAAAGCGAAAGAGATGACATCAACAGCATCTTTTGCAGAACTAAATACTCGTAATTGCAAGTTCTGAATTGAATAAGCCTCAGCACTTTATCACTATTTTCTCTCAATGATCACCTTTAGTTTTCTGTATATCTTATATATTGTGAAGAGAGAGAGTCTGACGAGACAGAGCGTGATCTTCTCTGTATCGTTGTATCCTGTTATTATGTATATAGATCTTTCACATGTACTGACCACTGACGCCTATCTAAAATATTTTGAAACGATGCAAAGATATACAAGACGTCTGTATTCTCTAATGACGCATGTATCAGATGCATACAACGCATTTGATTCTTATCAAATGAAATGTTCAATGCATACCGGATGGCACCTGTACATCAAGATGTGCCTCTTTAATATATTGTATAATTAATTAAATTAATTAATTAATCAATCATTTTCCTTATTGGATAGAGAAACTATTTTTTTTATTGGATCTTTAATGGGTTTAAAATCAGAACTTTCTTATATCGAATATTCTCTTATTTGCAGAATATTATCATATTAAATTGTGTTATCCAGAGACAAATAACATAATTGTATTATTCGTATAACTTTATATAATTTAGATCATTACTAAATCATAAAGTTATTAATACACATTCTACACATTAAAAGCCCCACTTTACATGCCGATTTTTTTGAAATAACCAAAATAAATTATAAAGAAACGAGAATGGCAAAATTCTGATCGAAATCACCAAATTAGCCATTCCGGAGGCAGGAATTCCGGAGTAAAGTAGAAATCAATGCCTCCTACAAAACTTCAGAATCATGAATTCCTACTTAACTCCGAAATCATAGCTTCCGGAGTTAAGCAATTGACGCATCAGAAGGGTTTGGGCTTTTAAAATGAAATATTAATATTTTAAATGATGAGTTGGATTTTATTTAGGTAAGTTTTTGTAACGATTTCGATTGCTCTCATCGAGTGGTAGATATTCGAATCTACTTTCACCACGTTGAGTCCGATTTGCGATCGGAGGAACGTGCATCTAAAATTTAGCTCAATTTTGAACTTATATCTTAATTAGTATTTTTTATCATGAGTTTGCGCCGAATTAAATTTTGAATTGTTCATTTCTCCGATCGCAAAACAGACTTGACCCGATGGAAGTAGACTCGAATATCTATAGCTTAATGGTTTGCCGCGATAAAAAGGCTAATTATGATCCCGACAAACTTAGCTGAAGTTATTACAAAAAAATATTAAGTATGATTAGCAATTTTTTTCTACAAACTTCGACTATGCTCGTCGGGATGATAATTAATTTTTTTATCGTTGCAAGCCATGGAATTGTAGATATTCGAGTCTACTTCCATCATGTCGAATCTGATTTGCGGTCGGACAAACGCACATCTAAAATTTGGCTCCACCTTCAACTTATGTCTTAATTTGTAATTTTTTTATCATGTGTTTGTGTCAAAATCAATTTGGAATCGTTCGTTTCTCCGTTCGCAAATCAGACTCGAAGTGGTGGAAGTAGACTCAGACATTTACAGCTTGATGACTTGCGACGATAAAAAAAACCAATTGCAATCTCGACGAGTACAGTCAAAGTTGTTACAAAAACTTACCTAAATAGAATCCAACTCTTGTATTAAATTATTAATATTTTTATTAATAAAGTATTCAACGTCAAAAAGTTTAATATTTTTTCATGATTGACCTTAAGAAAATAAAAATAACATTTTTTACTTTGAATTCAGATTTTTTGTAACGATAATCATATATTTTAATATTCAGGTTCACATGTGTTATCTAGACGAATACGATTCGAAATACAAATTCTCAACTAAAAAAATGTTCTGATCGCAATACATATGAACGTCTAGATAACACATGTGAACCTGAATGTTAAAAAATATGGTCATCATTGCAAAAGATTTGAATTCAAAGTCATAAATATTATTTTTATGATTTTTATTTTCTTAATGTCAATCATGAAAAATATTTAACTTTTTGAACATTGAACACTTTATTAATAAAAATATTAATAATTTAGGCAAAAACTTAGGTACTCCAAAAGATAGGTACACTGGGTACTCAATCCCATCTGAACAGTTCAATTTATCGAGATTGGTGAAAAGTGATCCTTGGGAAATGCAACATAAGTATCACTATTCACCAATCTCGATGAATTTAACGGTCCAGATGAGCTAGTGTACCCAGTGTACCTATCTTTTGGAGTACCCAAGTTTTTGCCAATAATTTGATACAAGAGTGGGATTCTATTTAGGTAAGTTTTTGTAACTATTTTGAGTGTGCTCGTCGAGACTGTCATTGGTTTTTTTTTATCGTCGCAAGTCATCAAGCTGTAAATGTCTGAGTCTACTTCCACCGCGTCGAATCTGATTTGCGATCGGAGAAACGAATGATTCAAAATTTATTCTGACACAAACACATGATAAAAATTACAAATTAAGACATAAGTTGAAGGTGGAGCCAAATTTTAGATGCGCGTTTGTCTGATCGCAAATCAGGCTCGACGCGATGGAAGTAAACTCGAATATCTACAACTCGATGGCTTGCGATTATAAAAAAAAATTAATTATGATTCCGACAAGCGTAGTCGAAGTTTGTAGAAAAATGCTAATCATACTTAATATTTTTTGTAACAACTTCAGCTAAGCTCGTCGGAATCATATTTAGCCTTTTTTTATAATCGCAAACCATTAAGCTGTAGATATTTGAGTCTACTTCCATCGGGTTGAGTCTGTTTTGCGATCGGAGAAATGAGCAATTCAAAATTGAATCCGGCACAAACTCATGATAAAAAATACTAATTAAGATATAAGTTCAAGATGGAGCTAAATTTGAGATGCATGTTTCTCTGATCGCAAATCAGACTCAACGTGGTGGAAGTAGATTCGAATATCTACCGCTCGATGATTTCCGACGATAAAAATAGTTAGTTACAGTTCTGACGAACGGAATCGAAATAGTTATAAAACTTACCTAAATACAACCCAACTCATCAATTAAAATATTAATATTTCATTTTGAAAGCCCAAACTCTTTTGATGCGTCAATTGCTTAACTCCGAAAGTCATGATTCCGGAGTTAAGTAGAAATTCATGATTCCGGAGTTTTGTAAGAGGCAGTGATTTCTACTTTACTCCGGAAACTCTGCCTCCGAAATGGCTAATTAGGTGATTTCGATCAGAATTTTACCATTTTCGTTTTTTTATAATTTATTTTGATTATTTAAAAATTTCGACTTCTCATGAAACATATTGAACCCGTAAATAATAATTAATTTGACACTTAGTAACAGATCTAATTTAATTAGACAGTCTTTTATTCAATATTATTTATATATATTATTATAATTAATTAAATTAATTCCAACACCATCCAATAAATTCATGCTTCTTCCGAGTCAGTTCGTGTCGGAGATGTTAGCTTGATCGCGATATTAATTTAATTTGCCTTCAGAACAAGAACAAGGTAACTCGTGGATCTCCTTTACTGTTTAAATCATTATTGGTTTTATGATTATTTTGAAATTAAGGATTTATGAGAGATTTCACTTGACGACATGATTACTTTTGTTTTTGGAAGTGCTTAGTAAAATCTGTATTTACGAGCGTATGAGATATTAAAACAGGGAATAGAGAAATGAGAGAAAGAGAATAGAAGAAGAATTTTATTGATTATTTCTTGATCTTTACAGTTTACATGTACAGAGATGTCCTAATATAATACATAATCAAAACTGATTCTGTTGCAATCACTAAAGCTAATCTCTATGGCTAATTATGTTGTGGCCTGTCTTGTTGTTCAATGTTCATGACTGAAAGAAAAATAATTTCATTCCATCCTTGAAATCAGGAGGTAAATCTTCAGTAAATCTCTTGAAAATCTTGCTAAATCGATTAGCACCTTAGATGTACTGTACATGAATTGAGAGATGAGACGTAGCATGAGACGTAGCAAATTGCTTTATTTGTACATCAGATATGTAACAAATGGTATGGCAGGCCATGCCGTAAGAAATAAAACATGGCAAGATTAAAAAGTTAAAATGATATCAGTAATTAAGTAATATAATTCGAGAGCAATATGATTATTTTCGCTCAAAATTTAATATAACTATGTAATTTAGCGGCTGAGAGATTAATTTGGTCGAATGCTCCTCTTAGTCCTCTCTATCTTTTGTTTAGGACGGAATGTCGAGTGGTTGCTAACCACAAATGAAATACACTAAATATTCCTTTTTGTTTGTTTTTTATCTTTATGATCAAGGTACCATCACCATGTAGATTGCGTCGCGACTCACGAGCGTGAATTTTTAAAGTAATTTTGATAGAGGTATGGAAACATCATGGTACATAGATTAATTATAATAATTCATGCCGAGTAAGAGGCTCAGGCTGGAGTCCGTATCTGCTGTTATTCTTAGGATAACATGATCATGTTATCTTCTGATCCAACCGCTCAGATTTTCATGCAGATGAACGGACGGTCCAGATGAACTGTACAGAACCCGATGTATTATATATTTTAACTGTTAAATAAAAAATAGACGATCAGATCTAAGAATAACAGGACCCTTTTATCACTCAGAATAACAGCAGATATGATTCCGCTCAGGCTGTCACCCAATCTTACGTGGTTGTAGGTTCATGTTCGTACGTCAGCAATAAATCGGAAATTTCAAAACAATGTGATCAAATTTAATATAATTTTCTTCTAGTTCTAATACGATGATAAGATTTACCAAAAAAACATATGAACTTTTAATTAATAATTCAATTCATTTTAAATTTTTGAAGTATACTTAGCATATCTATCCTTGTATAATATAACAAAAATTATTAGAGTAGACAATTATTTGTATCCCCAAAAGCAAATATTGTCGCTTGAAGCAAAGAAACAATTGTTATATAATTTTTGAAATAAAATCATAAATAGGAGATAAATATATAGTTTATTTACTGAGCTCATTATGATTTGGAATAATACCAAAATATATGTGTCGTGATTCTAAAATTGAAAATATTCCATGAAATTTAGTGAAGAGAAGTGAATAACCTTATGCATTCATTACTTTGCTCGCCATCATATATAGCTGCTCGCCCTTTTACTTTAATGTTGTTAGCTACTTCGTTACTATATAACACCGGTATTTCCAGCAATTAAGCATTTCTCTTCGATTTTATTTTACTTTTATATTACATATATAAATGAGGGCTCGAGGTGGGCTGCGAATCAAATTTGGACCCATCAACATTCACTACTACAAAAAGAGGCTTTAACATCCCTCATTTTAAATCGGCAATAGTTTTAACACCGAACTTTAATCAAACATTGGTGTTAAAAGTTGCTAAAATATTACAAGTCGGTGTTAAGGGGCCTTTTAAACCAGACCATTGTACAGGCCGGTGTTAAAGTGGTCTTTTAAACCGGACCACTGAACATGCCAGTGTTAAAGGGGTGCTTTAAATCGGACCGCCGGTCATGCTGGTGTTAAAGATTTTTTTTAAACCGGACCACTGTACATGCCGATGTTACAAGCAGGGGCGGACCCATGCTTAGGCAAGTCCGGGCTTGATTTTCAAAAAACGTAAAATTTTGTGTATTTTTAGTTATTTTTTAGTGAAAAATGAGTTTTTAATGATATTTTAGTGGATTTTAGCGGGTTTGTGCCCGGGCTTGATCTCAACCTCAGTGTCTAGGCTTAATTGTGCCCGGGCTTAAAAAGCCTCTGGATCTGCCCCTGGTTACAAGTGTCCTTTAAACCGAATCTTTTATACACTCTGGTTCTAAAAGATATCCCACGGATTGTCTTGTTGCTTCTAATCCACAACGTTCATGCTAGAATGATCTAAAGCTCAAAAATCACTCAGAAAAAACCCACGGATCACCTCTTTGGTTCTCTATATAATTAATCTCTTTCTCTCACTTCTCACCTCTTTGTCTTTTGATTTGCTTCTTGTCTCTCATCTGTCTCTCATCTGAAAAGTTCTATTTCTTATAAAATTTGGAACATGAATCAAGAGAAATAATAACCCACAAATCAAGAGAAATTTAGATTCTAAATATATGTGTAGAATTTAAATCTTAAATATACATGTGGAATTAACTTTGAATTTGAAATATAAATAAACAACATGAGGCTATTAAAACAAATTCAAAAATTTAAGGTTATTTTTAAAATTATAATCTAGATCGTTTTGGAAATATGAAAAGATTCTAGGTTATTTTTTTAAAAAATTTGAAAATCCTTTGCAGCGGCCTAACAAAAGTATGTGGCTGCAGAAAAATTAGCCGAAAATTTCGAAAAAATCTTTTAAACCGGACTCCAACTTAGGATTCGATATTAAAAGTCTTTAGAAGCAGACAACTCCGCTGTTAAAAATGCTTTACAAACGGATCACGCCGGTTTTAAAGACTAATCTTTTAAAAGCGGACAATTGAGACTTTTAAAAGTGACTTCAATAAAAACGGCGTGTAGTTTGGTTTTAAAAGCTTGTTTTGTCCGGTTTGATAAGTCAAATCTGTCGTAGTGATTTTTCAACCGTTAGTAATTAAGCATTTCTCTTCGATTTTATTTTACTTCTATATTACATATATGAATGAGGGCTCGAGGTGGGCTTTGAATCAAATTTGGATCAGCAACAATTTTCAATTGTTAGATTTTTTAAAATTCGTACTTTTCAATCTCACGACATGAATTTCGACACAATCTAACGACTAAAAATAGGTGTGAACCCAAAGTTCGCACAAATGCGGATGTCTCCTACTTCCTACGAATGATAAGGTAGCTTCGCAAGCAGATATTTTCTTTCGAAAGAAGTCATTTGAAACTTAGATTTTGAAACCAACTCGTTGATACAGTCTATCCTAGAGGCCAGACTGATCTCTTATTTGATGGTGGTTTTGTTCTGCCCTCATGGAGAGAGATGTTTGTGTGGTGCTCTCATGAAAGAGATGAGAGGATTCTCTGTTTTGGTCGAAAGTGAATCTCCTTTCTATTTTCAGGGGGTTGGTATTTATAGGGTTTGGTATGTGCGTTGATTGTGGGTAGTTATTCATACGGTTATTTCAGTGGTGTGAAGAACCCATTCAAGAGGTTTTTATACTTAGCCATTTTGTTCTTCTTTACTCGTGTTTGGGCTTCTCACAGATCGGACCATGATATTGGATCTTTGGTTCAAATGACATATCATTGGCCCCCCAAGCCTGCGATGTATCTATGGGTGTATTGAAGGCTTAAGGGATTGCTTACTACTTCGATACTTTATGGCATCAAGTTTGGACTATCTCCCTCCTTCGAATAATGCTATGTTTGATGTGAATTTTACTAACCCTAGTTGCTAGATAGAGGTTTTAAGTATACAATAGTCTATTGTAGTACTTAGTGGTCAAATCCACAAGGACAAGTCGAATTTAATCTTTCTGATTTAAGCAAATTTAATTTAAGCAAAAATAAAAGTGCGAAGAAAGGTTCCCGATTTAGGTTAGTTTGTGATTGCAAACTTAAACTAAAGATTGTTGTGAATTCTAACTTAATCAACAAATTGATTAGGACTTGTTAAGATGTACTATTTATAATTGTTGGTACTTGTTTGGTAATCAATTTCTTGGTATTATGAGGGTACGATTTTCAGATTTTGGTACCAAGTGATATTTTTATTTCGATGTTGTTTTTGCACTAGTTATGGCTTCACCTCTCGGTACTTGGTTAAACTAGTCAAAACTCGTTAAGTTCGTACTGTCATAATTATCCTAATTCATCATATTTTTAGTTAAGTGACCTAGAGGACCAATCATTTGTGATGGTACTCTTGTTTAGTTTTATGTATTGGATGATTTATATCATTTTGTTCCTTAATTTTTATATATTTCATAGATTATTTGAGTTGAAGACTAGAATTGTGAAACTCTATGATTGATTATAAACTCTTAATTGTCCATAACTTTATATCATTAGCATCGAATAGTAAATGATTATATAGACTAGTATGTGGATTAATGCGTGATCATGTTTCTCAGATCACTGATACGAGGTATCTGTTTAATCACATAAATATACATGTACAGGGTACATGATATTGGACATGACCCACCTTGACTTGCCTAGAGATTGTGTTTGTGTTGTTAGCAATGTCATAAGTTAGTATTGATTCCATTATCTGAGATATCATAATTCTAGATAATTAATGTATACAATAAATGAAAATTACTTGAAAATATTGTTTAACATATCATGACGACGGATGATGGATGAAGTAATACGACATGTGTCATGATTCGTCTTGCGTTTGGGTTCACGCGTCATCCGCATACACTTCATGACGACAGATAACGGATGACGCATGACGTATGTTGCATGACGCATGACACATGAGAAGGTAAACACATATATTTTCTGGTTACTAAATTTGCATCAGATTATTTTCGAATTTTTTGAGCGGATTTTCCAGAAAATGATCTCGCTTGATAAGGTTGTTGAAGCTCTCACTAATGATTGCTTATGCTTGGGGGAACGCACAAACATAGCTACATGATACATGATACTGGGTACTTAGCTAAATTTGAGAAGGTAAACACATATAATTTCTGGTTGCTAAATTGGCATCAGATTATTTCTGATTTCTTTGAGTGGAATTTTAAGAATTTGATCTCGCTTGAAGGTTGTTGAAGCTCTCTCTAACAAGCCCTTTCGCATCTTGGGCGTCATAGCGGTTTAGCCTGGCGAAGCGCACGGACGTAGCTACCTGATAACTAATACTGGGTACTTGGCCATATTTGAGAAGGTAAACACATATATTTTCTGGTTGCTAAATTTGCATCAGATTATTTCTTATTTCTTTGAGCGGATTTTTCGGAATTTGATCTCGCTTGATAAGGTTGTTGAAGCTCTCTCTAACGATTGCTTACGCCTCTTGTGCGTCATATCAGTTTAGCTTGGAGAAACGCACAACATAGCTACTTGATACATGATACAAGATACTTAGCCAAACTGCAATTATTCATGACACATGACGCATGATGCCACATCACGCATGTCGCATGCCACATGATGCATGATGCATTACGGATGATGGATGATGCATCACGCATCACGCATGACGCATTACGGATGATGGATGATGCATGACGCATCACGCATGACACATATTGCATGTCGCATGCCGCATGACACATGATGCATGACGTATTACTCATTACGCACGACAAATGGCGTACGACAGATGACGCATGAACCAAGAAGCATGACGAATAACGTACGATGAATGACGCATCACGCATGACGAATGACTCATGCCGCATCACGCATCGATCTTACATAACGTATGTCGTCATGCCGCATGCTGGATGACGATGCAGGCCGCATTACTCATTACACATGACGACCCATGACGCATGACGCGTGACCACCAATGACACATGACAGATGACGTACGCCGAATTACTCATGATGCATGACGTACCTTCTGTACACAACAACATTGTACATTTAATTTATGCATCTTTTATACAAGTTTATTTCATTTGAACTTCAAACCTCTATTTACCTTTTAAATCAATACAGAGCGTTGGATTCTTATTTCCTTCGATCACAATCGATTAATTTTAGATTTATTTATGAAGTATTAACATAATAGCACAACAGTTGTTGTCGTCATTCAGTGTCATATTACATTGGTACCTTTTCAATTTGCTATCCATGATGAAGTATGAAATGACACTAAAATTACATCAAAATTAAAAACCAACTAAAGTTCAAGAATTTATCAATAAACCTTTTTTAATTTTTTAATTTTATTATTAATTTATTTGAACTTTCATTGTAAAACAACCATTGTCACGTGATTCCTCTCTTTTTTGACATAAGGAAAAAACTCTCTCGTTAGTCTCCAACATTTGTTTTTATTTAAAGAAATTAAAAACAAAAAGGCAAACATTTACTTAAATTCAAGTTATCTTATATGCAACAATTTCAATCTAAAATAAGTGCTTTGTTTTTATTTTCACCGACCGTGTACAAGAACCGTTCAATGTAGTGTTAGGGTCACATAGATATATATTATAAGCAAATACATTTGGATAATTGGATCTACAAAATTTACCAAGTTCAATGTAGTGTTGGGCCCAAACCACCGACCGTGTACAAAAATCATTACCTCAGAACATTGAAGCCTACTAAGGCCTAAGAATGACGATATTTGCTCACGGACCCACAGGACTGCATTTGGATTTTCTATTTTAATGTTGCAGCATTTCAATAGTCCCACAAGGCAATGGTACTGTGAAGTGGACAAGCGACAATTTTTAGGCAGAGGGCATTTTTGTCCATAAAAAAAGTAAGACTATGACCAAATGGAGAACACCATTTCTTAGATGCTTTATAAGATAGTATAGACTAGTTCTACTGTATCAGTCCCTCTTGTTCAAGAAGGTACTCTCACATTCCTATTACTCAAACCAAATTGTACAACGCATTTGATTCTTATCAAATGATATGTTCAATGCATACCGAATGTCACCTGTACATCAAGATGTGCCTCTTTAATATATTGTATAATTAATTTAATTAATTAATTAATTAATCATTTTCTTAATGGATAGAGAAATCATTTTTATAGGATCTTTAATGGGTCTAAAATCAGAACATGCTTATATCGGATATTCCCTCATTTGCAGAATATTATCATATTAAATTATGTTCTCTAGGGACCAATAGCATAATTGTATTATTCGTATAACTTTATATAATTTAGACCATCACTAAATCATAAAATTATTAATAAGCATTCTACACATCAAAGATCCTACTTCTCATGACACATGTTGAATCCGTAAATAATACTGAATTTATTACTTCGTAACGGGTCTAAATTTATAATTGACAGTCCATTTTTCAATATATATTTATATCACATATAAGTCCATATATTATTGTAATTAATCAAATTATTTCAAACAATCTTTCACTTGGACTATGTGTACTTGAATAATATATATTGATAAATCCTAAGTGAGTACTCAACATGTGCTGTCAAAACCTTTTGTGTCATCATTCAATTTCGTCCATCAATTATGTCCACAAGGACTTAAGCAGTATTCGTCTCATTGATCGAAACTAAATCAACATAAATCACAATGTAAACATAATTGAATGACACAAATCATGAAGGGGATGTGTAGTTTGGAAATTAATGTTATGTGATCCGCATGTCTATCTCCAATTTGGTCACTTTTTCTTAATTTGAGGTCATACATTCTGAGTCCATAATAAACTGAATAACTAAATAACTGAATATCTGAATATTCGCATGATACATACAAATCATAGAATATCACTACATGATATTTGTAAAAGTATATCATATAAACTATAATACATGAGACATAATATACAAACTCCCACTAAACCAAAAAATTCTCTCCAACACGGATATCCATGTGAACGACATGCTCATGAAATAATTTGGGCACCAATCCCTTAGTGAGTGGATCAGCAATCATGGAAGTCGTGCCAATATGCTCAATACTAATAAGACCACTCTGAATTCTTTCCTTCACAACAAGAAACTTAATGTCGATATGCTTGGATTTCGACGAGCTCCTGTTGTTTTTCAAATATAGCACTGCCGAGTTATCGTCACAATATAACTTTAAGTGTGGAAGAATCAAATCCGCAAGTAGTTGTGGAGGAGGTTCTAGTCCCGAGCTCAAGTACTTCAACGCAAGTTGAAGTAGAACCAAATTCGCAAATAGTTGCAGATCAAGTTCAACAAACCGAAGGTCAAGTGCTACGTAGGTCTACAAGGACAGTCCGAGTACCCGAGAGGTACTTGGGACTGCACGAGGTCTGTATATGATACTGAAGATCCCATGACCTATGCGGAAGCAATAGATAGGCCCGACTCTGATAAATGGCTAGAAGCCATGGAATCCGAAATACAGTCCATGTGTGACAACACGGTGTGGAACCTAATTGTGCCATTTGATGGGGTGAAACCCATAGCAAACAAATGGATTTTTAAAAGAAAAACTGACATGGATGGTAAGTTGACTGTATATAAAGCACGGCTGGTAGCGAAAGGTTTCAAACAAATTCAAGGAGTTGATTATGATGAAACTTTTTCACTCATGGCTATGTTTAAGTCAATTCGGATACTCCTAGAAATTGTCGCATTTCATGATTATGAAATATGGCAAATGGATGTCAAAACCGCCTTCTTAAATGGAAATTTAGAAGAGGATGTGTATATGACATAGCCTGAGGGTTTTGAGGATCCAAAGAACCCTAGGAAGATATGCAAGCTTCGTAAATCAATTTATGGATTGAAGCAAGCATCACGGAGTTGGAATCTTCGTTTTGACGAAGAATAGAAAAGTTTGACTTCGTCAGATGCGAAGAAGAACCGTGTGTGTACAGGAAAACTAGTGGGAGTGCCATCGCCTTTTTAATCTTATATGTAGATGACATACTCTTAATGGGAAACGATATTCATATGTTGCAAAAGGCTAAGTCTTCATTAAAGAAAGTATTCTCGATGAAGGACTTAAGTGAGGCTGTCTATATACTAGGCATAAAGATCTATCGTGATAGATCGAAAAGATTTATAGGATTAAGTCAAAGCACGTACATTGACAAAGTGCTAAACAGGTTTAGCATGCAGGATTCTAAGAAAGGATTCCTGCCAATGAATCATGGTGCGCAGCTTAGCAAGACTCAGTGTCCTTCGACAACTAATGAGCGAAGCATAATGAGTAGAGTGCCATACACTTCGACTATAGGCTCTATCATGTACGCCATGTTGTGCACTCACCCTGATGTCTCATACGCTTTAAGTGTGACGAGCAGATATCAGGCTAATCCAGGCATGGAGCACTGGAATGCTGCAAAGAATATCCTTAAGTACTTAAGAAGAACTAAGGATATGTTTCTCGTCTATGGTGGTGACTCCGAGCTCGTGATAAACTGTTACACAGATGCAAGTTCCCAAATTGATCGAGATGATTCGAGATCACAGTCCAGGTCCGTGTTCATACTCAACGGAGGGGCTGTGAGCTGGAAGAGCTCAAAGCATGAGACTACAACAGACTCAACAATTGAAGCTGAGTACATAGCTGCATCCGAAGCAGCAAAAGATGGGTTCTGGATCAAGAAGTTCCTTAGAGAACTTGGAGTAGTTCCTAGTGCTCAAGGACATGTGGACCTCTATTGTGACAACAATGGAGCTATAACTCAGTCCAAGGAATCGAGATCGCACTCGAGATCTAAGCATGTTTTACGACATTATCACCTGATACGAAAAATCGTAAATAGAGGCGATGTAAATATATGTAAAGTTGACACAACCAGCAACACAGCTGATCCACTCACGAAACCTCTTCCTCAAGCCAAGCTCCAGTTGCATACAACTTCTACGGGTCTGAGACACATAGGAGATTGGTTATGAGTTTTTCTTTAGATCTATGAGATTTTTTGAAATTTAGAGATTCATGTAACTAGAGCCTATGATGATTGGTTCTAGCTTAAGTGGGAGATTGTTAGTTTGTAATAATCTAGAAGTCAATAATACGATAAATTATCATAAAGCTTTGTTCATGAATTGAGTGATTAATAAACTGTTATTTTGTTACCTTGAGTATTATTGAATTTATGAATCATTCCTTTATCTGACTTGAGTTAATAACTGGAATTGTGAAACTTCATAATATAGATGATAAATATTCTTAAAAGTCTCTAACCAAGGTAATTAGCAGGAACACTAACTTACCATTACAAGGTTAGAATGTGGATTAAAAATGGTTAAGTTTTACAAATCATAGACATGAGATGTCGTTTTAATCACATGAATACATGTTAGAGGAACATGGTATTTGATCGACCTCGAATGAAACATTAAATAGAATTGTGTACGTGTCATTAATGTATTCATTCAGTGTTAAGTTCTAAAGTATGAGGTATTCATCTTTCCTACTAAGAGATGTGTATGTGTGATTGTTATCTAATGCTATCGGTAAAACACAATCATAACGGTAGCTTTTCGGTATACATATCTTAGTTGAGGTAGTGATGGTTTACTGAAAGTATTATTGTCCCTCGTAGCTTGATACGAGTTACGGTATCATTGTGCCCCTTGATAGAGTTTGATTATCTGCATGCAGTGTAATTACAAGAGTAATTATATTTGATAAGTCTGCTCAAGATCGAAAAAAGATTAAGTTTGCAAGGATGACACACACCTGCCTTGAAACCAATCTGATATTGTGAGATGAAAGAATTAACACGACTAAAATGTTTAGTGGATCGTGATATTGCATAGATACAACATCGTCTGTGTAATTAGATGGTCATAGCGTAGATGTCAGATGCCTCCTATGATTGTAGAAATTAAAATGGTTTTAATTCTATTTACCAACATAACACAGATCCTATTGGGTCACACCGCATAGGAGCTAATCAAAGAATCTTAATGATTAATTATAATTAGGTTATAATTAATATTAAGATGATTATAATTAATTATATGTGATATGATTAAATTATATACGTCATATAAAATGACAAGCAAAAACAACGATTGAATTTATAGACATATACGATACGTTGTATAAAATCATACCGCAACCAAACAAATGAGCCCTGAGAAATATAATTGTTGTGAACATTATATGTTTATGTATATTTATATATATTTGATTTAGATTTTAAATATCGATTATGGTTTTGAATTTGGAATGAAAGTCATTTATCAAATTAAAACCTTAATTAAATATTAATTACAATCTTAATTAATAAATAAATAAAAAAGAAAACAAAATGATGTTGGCACTTATCCATGCCGACATGAAATGCCTAAGTGGCAAAAATTTCACTTTGACTTTTTCTGGCACATGCCAAAATGGAAGTCGGCAAGTGAGGTCAGCAAGGATATTCATGAGAATTTTTGTGTGCCAACATGCATATGTACTCAAGGGCATTTTGGTCTTTTCATATTTTCCAAGGGTAATTTTGGTAATTTGGCACCTCCTCACTTTACTATAAATAGAGGGGTAAGGGGAGAAAGAAAGAAGCATAAAAAATCGACTCGTATCTGTTAACTCAAGATCGAATTAATAAATATATTTTTCCTCTCTATCTCAGTTACGGTTATTTACGGGATTCGAAAAATAGTATTTTTTGCGAAAGGAGCGTTATTTCATATTTGAATAACTGCGAGTCGTAAAGATATTTATTTAGTCTTTATCTCGGTGAAAAGTGTTTTTGCGGGATATCGCGGCTTTCAGTATTTCTGGCAGAAGATGTAAGCCACTCTCTGGTCGTCCTGTGGACATCCCATAGAGGTATCAGACGTCTGATACTTCGAGGAGAAGAGCGTCTGTGATTCAGCCTTCCGAATCTTCCGTGGTCCTATTCGAATTTGGATCAAGGTATTAATGTTATATTAATCTATTTAATTTGTAAGTAGATTAAAGTTTTAGAATTCAGTTAAGGAGTAGATATGTTTAGGGGTTAAGTAGGATTTTGATGTTAGGGATAAATGGGAGGTGGACACCGTCTGTGGTTTATCCGACATACCCTGCTTAATCCTCAGCTTAAGTCAAACGTAAAATTTTTGTTTTAAGGTCTTTCGCAGCTTAGGCCAATTGACGGGTTTTGAACTCTTCGTAACCCAACACAACCAACTTATCATGCGTCATGCACCAGGCGTCACGCGTCATGCGTCATGACGTCACGCGTCAGCCATCATGTGTCAGGCGTCACGCGTCACGCGTCACGCGTCATGTGTCAGCCGTCATGACGTCATGCACCATGCGTCATGCACCGGGAACCATGAGTCTTGCACCAGGCGTCATGCGTCATGCATCATGCGTTAGGCACCATGCGTCATGCGTCATGCACCAACCCAAGCTAGTATCATGTGTCATGATTCTATGTTTGTGTGTTTCCCCACGCTGAACTGCTATGACGCACGGGTGGCGTAAGAAATCGTTTGAGAGAGCTGCAACCAACTTATTAAGCGATATCAAATTTTGGAAAATCCGCTCAAAGAAATTAGAAATAACCTGATGCAAGCTTCGTAACCAAAATAAGTGTGTGTTTACCTTCTGAGGTTTGGCTAAGTACCAAAGTATCATGTGTCATGACGCTATGTTTGTGCGTTCACCCAGGCTAAATCGCTAAGACCCACGAGAGGGGTAAGCTGTCGTTAGAGAGAGCTGCAACAAGCTTATCAAGGGATAAGAAATTCCATAAAATCTGCTCAAAGAAATCTAAAATAATCTGATGCAAACTTTGAAACCAGACTAAGTGTGTGTTTACCTTCTCAATTTTCGTGATTTAAACAATTTGTTTATTATGTGCAGGCTCAACATGTCATGAGGTTCTACCAATTGTGTTGTCAGCGTATTGGAGAACTAATTACTTAAGTAGAAATTCAGGTTGTTATTTTAGATGTGTATGAGGTTACTGTTTTGTTAGAGAATTATATGTTTTTTTCTATTTTAAATTCAAATACAATATCTTTGGTTCACATTCAGCGACATTTATTTTCTATATTAATAATTAATTGATTAAAAAATATCATATGTTAATCATCGTGTGTATTAAGTCATGCGTCTAATACCGTGCTTCATGCGTCGTGTGCATAACGTCATGCGTCTAACGTCGTGCCTCACGCACTAGGCGTCAGGCATCATGCGTCATGCGTCATGCGTCCTGAATCATGCGTCATGCACCAGGCATCATTTGTCATGCGTTAGGCGTCACGCGTCTATGTGTCAATCGTCATGACGTCATGCACCGGGTGTCATGCGTCATACACCAGGCGTCATCCGTCATGCTCCAGGCGTCATGTGTCATGCACCACAAGTCTTGCGTCATGCACCAGGCGTCATGCCTCAGGAACCATGCGTCATGCGTCATGCCACATCCCAAGCCAGTATAATGTGTCATGATTCTATCTTTGTGTGTTTCCCCAGGCTGAACTGCTAAGACGCACGGGAGGCGTAAGAAATCGTTAGAGAGACCTGCAACCAACTTATCGAGCGATATCAAATTTCAATAAATTAGCTCAAAGTAATCAGAAATAACCTGATGCAAATTTTGCAACCATAATGAGTGTGTGTTTACCTTCTCAGATTTTGCTAAGTACCAAAGTATCATGTGTCGTGACTCTATGTTTGTGCGTTAGCCACGCTAAATCGCTAAGACGCACGAGAGGCGTAAGCTATCGTTAGAGAGAGCAGCAACATTCTTATCAAGCGATATGAAATTCCGTAAAATCCGCTCAAAGAAATCTGAAATAATCTGATGCAAACTTTGCAACCAGAATAAGTGTTTGTTTACCTACTCAATTTTCGTGATTTAAACAATTTGTTTATTATGTGCAGGCTCAACATGTCATGAGGTTCTACCAAATGTGGTGTCAGCGTATTGGAGAACTAATTCCTTAAGTACAATTTTAGGTTGTTATTTTAGATGTGTATCAGGTTACTGTTTTGTTACAGAATTAAATGTTTTTTCTATTTTAAATTCAAATACAATATCTTTGGATTACATTCAGCGACATCTATTTTCTATATTAATAATTAATTGATTAAATAATATAATCTGTCATGCATCTTGTGAATAACGCCATGCGTCTAATGTCTTGCGTCATGCATCGTGTCCACAACGTCATGCGTCTAACGTCGTGCGTCATGCGTCGTGCGTCCAACGTCGTGCGTCATACTTCTATCTTCGGGCGTCAGGCGTCATGCGTCGTGCACTAGGCGTCGTGCATCATGCGTCATGCACTAGGCATCAGGCATCTTGCGTCATTCGTCATGCACCAGGCGTCATGCGTCCTCCATCATGCGTCATGCACCAGGCGTAATGCGTCAAGTGTCGTGCGTTAGGCGTCATGCGTCATGACGTCATACGTCATGCGTCCATGTGTCAGGCGTCATGACGTCATGCGTCAGGCGTCAAGACGTCATGCGCCCGGCGTCATGCGTCATGCCCCAGGCATCATGCGTCAAACACCATGCGTCATGCGTCATGCACCAACCCAAGCCAGTATAATGTGTCATGATTCTATGTTTGTGCGTTTCCTTAGGCTGAACCGCTAAGACGAGCGGGTGGCGTAAGAAATTGTTAGAGAGAGCTGCAACCAACTTATCAAGCGATATCAAATTTCGAAAAATCCGCTCAAAGCAATCAGAAATTACCTGATGCAAGCTTCGCAACCATAATAAGTGTGTGTTTACCTTCTCAGATTTGGCTAAGGACTAAAGTATCATGTGTCATGACTCTATTTTTGTGCGTTCACCCAGGCTAAAACCGCGTCATGCGCGAGAGGCGTAAGCTATCGCTAGAGAGAGCTTCAACGAGCTTATCAAGCGATATGAAAATCCATAAAATCCGCTCAAAGAAATCAGAAATAATCTGAAGCAAACTTTGCAACCAGAATAAGTGTGTGTCTACTTTCTCAATTATCGTGATTTAAACAATTTGTTTATTATGTGCAGGCTCAACATGTCATGAGGTTCTACCAATTGTGGTGTCAGGTTATTGGAGAACTAATTCCTTAAGTAGAATTTTAGGTTGTTATTTTTGATGTGTATAAGGTTACTGTTTTGATATAGAATTATATGTTTTTCTATTTTAAATTCAAATACAATATCTTTGGATTACATTCAACGACATTTATTTTCTATATTAATAATTAATTGATTAAATAATATCATATGTCATGCATCGTGTGAATAACGTCATGCGTCTAATATCGTGCGTCATGCGTCGTGTGCATAACGTCATGCGTCTAACGTCGTGCGTCCTGCATCGTGCGTCATACATTAACGTCGAGCGTCAGGCGTCATGCGTCATGCATTAGGCGTCGTGCATCATGCATCATGCATCATGCATTAGGCGTTATGCGTCCTGCATCATACGTCTTGGACCAGGCGTAATGCGTCAAGCGTCGTGCGTTAGGCATCATGCGTCATGACGTCATGCGCCATGCGTCAATGTGTCAGGCGTCATGACGTCATGCAACAGGCGTCATGCGTCACACACTAGGTTTCATGTGTTTACCTTGTCAGATTTGGCTAAGTACCAAAGTATCATGTGTCATTACGCTATGTTTGTGCTTTCACCCAGGTTAAACCGCTAAGACCCACGAAAGGGGTAAGCTATCGTTAGAGAGAGCTGCAACAAGCTTATCAAGGGATAAGAAATTCAATAAAATCTGCTCAAAGAAATCTAAAATAATCTGATGCAAACTTTGCAACCAGACTAAGTGTGTGTTTACCTTCTCAATTTTCGTGATTTAAACAATTTTTTTATTATGTGCAGGCTCAACATGTCATGAGATTCTACCAATTGTTATTTTAGATGTGTATGAGGTTACTGTTTTGTTAGAGAATTATATGTTTTTTCTATTTTAAATTCAAATACAATATCTTTGGTTCACATTCAGCGACATTTATTTTCTATATTAATAACTAATTGATCAAAAAATATCATATGTCAATCATCGTGTGTATTAAGTCATGTGTCTAATACTGTGCTTCATGCGTTGTGTGCATAAAGTCGTGCGTCTAACGCAGTGCGTCATGCACTAGGCATCAGACATCATGCGTCATGCGTCATGCACCAGGCATCATGCATCATGCACCAGGCGTCATATGTCATGCGTCAAGCGTCACGCGTCTATGTGTCAATCGTCATGACGTCATGCACCATGCGTCATGCACCAGGAATCATACGTCATGAGTCTAGCGTCATGACTTCATGCACCCGGTGTCATGCGTCATGCACCAACCGTCATGCGTCACGCACAATGCGTCATGCACCAACCCAAGCCAGTATAATGCGTCATGCGTCGTGTGCATAACGTCATATGTCTAACGTCATGGGTCAAGCATCGTGCGTCATGCACTAGGCGTCAGGCATCATGCGTCATGCACCAGGCATCGTGCACCAGGCGTCATATGTCATGTGTCAGGCATCATGTGTCAAGAGTCAAGCGTCATACGTCAGGCGTCATGCGTCATGCGTCACGCGACTCTGTGTCAATCGTCATGACGTCGTGCACCATGCGTCATGCACTAGGAATCATGCGTCTTGCGGCAGGCGTCATGACGTCATGCAACAGGCGTCATGCATCATGCACATGGCGTCATGGGAGAAGAAATTCCATAAAATTCGATCAAAGAAATATAAAATAATCTGAGGCAAACTTTGCAACCAGAATAAGTGTGTGTTTACCTTCTCAATTTTCGTGATTTAAACAATTTGTTTATTATGTGCAGGCTCAACATGTCTTGAGGTTCTACCAATTGTGGTGTCTGTGTAATGGAGAACTAATTCCTTAAGTAGAATTTGAGGTTGTTATTTTAGATATGTATGAGGTTACTGTTTTGTTAGAGAATTATATGTTTTTTTCTATTTTAAATTAAAATACAATAACTTTGGTTCACATTCACCGACATTTATATTCTATATTAATATTTAATAGATTAAAAAATATCATCCGTCATCCATCGTGTGTATAAAGTCATGCGTCTAATGTCGTGCGTCCTGCGTCGTGAACATAACGTCATGCGTCTAACGTCGTGCGTCCAACGTCGTGCACCATTCGTCGTGCGTCATGCGTCGTGTGTATAACGTCAACCGTCTAATGTCATCGTTTACATTCAGCGACATTTACTTTCTATATTATTAAGTAATTGATTAAAAAATATCATCTGTCATGCGTCGTGTATATAACGTCAAGCTTCTAATGTCGTGCGTCGTGCGTCGTGTGCATAATGTCATGCGTCCAACGTCGTGCGTCATGGGTCGTGCGTCCAACATCATGCGTCATGCGTCTAACGTCAAGCGTCAAGCGTCATGAACAAGGCGTCAGGCGTCATACGTTAGGCGTCATTCGTCATGAGGTCATTCATCAGGCGTCAATGTGTCAGGCGTCTCGACGTCATGCACCATGCGTCATGTAACCAACTTATCAAGCGATATCAAATTTCGGAAAATCCTCTCAAAGCAATCGAAAATAACCTGATGCAAGCTTCGCTACCAGAATAAGTGTGTGTTTACCTTCTCAGATTTGGTTAAGTACCAAAGTATCATGTGTCATGAAGCTTTGTTTGTGCGTTCTCCCGGGCTAAATCGCTAAGACGCACGAAAGGCGTAAGCTATCGTTAGGGAGAGCTGCAACAAGCTTATCTAGGGATAAGAAATTCCATAAAATCCGCTCAAAGAAATCTAAAATAATCTGATGCAAACTTTGCAATCAGAATAAGTGTGTGTTTACCTTCTAAATTTTTGGGATTTAAACAATATGTTGATTATGTGCAGGTTCAACATGTCATGAGGTTCTACCAATTGTGGTGTCAGCGTATTGGAGAACAAATTCCTTAAGTAGAATTTTAGGTTGTTATTTTAGATGTGTACGAGGTAACTGTTTTGTTAGAGAATTATGTTTTTTCTTTTTTATATTCCAATACAATATCTTTGGTTAACATTCAGCGACATTTATTTTCTATATTATTAAGTAATTGATTAAAAAATATCAACTGTCATGCATCGTGTGTATAAAGTCAAGCGTCTATTGTCGTGCGTCATGCGTCATGCGTCGTGTGCACAATGTCATGCGTCTAACGTCGCGCGTCATGCATCCAACGTCGAGCGTGAGGCGTCATGCATCAAGCACTAGGCGTCAGGCATCATGTGTCATGCGTCACGCACTAGGCGTCCGGAATCTTGCGTCCTGCGTCCAGCACCATGCGTCATGCGTCATGGGTCCAGCATCATGCGTCATGCACCAGGCATCATGCGTGAGGCGTCGTGCGTGAGGCATCATGCGTCACGACGTCATGCATCAGGCTTCTATGGGTCCGGCGTCGTGACGTCATGCACCATGCATCATGCGCCAGGCGTCATGCGCCAGGCGTCATGCACTAGGATTAATCCTTCAAGCACCAGGCGTCATGCGTCATGCCCCAGGCGTCATGCACCACAAGTCTTGCGTCATGCACCAGGCGTCATGCCTCAGGAACCATGCGTCATGCGTCATGCAACAACCCAAGCCAGTATAATGTGTCATGATTCTATGTTTGTGTGTTTCCCCAGGCTGAACCGCTAAGACGCACGGGAGGCGTAAGAAATCGTTAGCGAGAGCTGCAACCAACTTATCAAGCGATATCAAATTTCAATAAATTAGCTCAAAGTAATCAGAAATAACCTGATGCAAAATTTCGCAACCATAATGAGTGTGTGTTTACCTTCTCAGATTTTGCTAAGTACCAAAGCATCATGTGTCGTGACTCTATGTTTGTGCGTTACCCACGCTAAATCGCTAAGCCGCACGAGAGGCGTAAGCTATCGTTAGAGAGAGCAGCAACAATATTATCAAGCGATATGAAATTCCGTAAAATTCGCTCAAAGAAATCTGAAAGAATCTGATGCAAACTTTGAAACCAGACTAAGTGTGTGTTTACCTTCTCAATTTTCGTGATTTAAACAATTTGTTTATTATGTGCAGGCTCAACATGTCATGAGGTTCTACCAAATGTGGTGTCAGCGTATTGGAGAACTAATTCCTTAAGTAGAATTTTAGGTTGTTATTTTAGATGTGTATCAGGTTACTGTTTTGTTACAGAATTAAATGTTCTTTTCTATTTTAAATTCAAATACAATATCTTTGGATGACATTCAGCGACATCTATTTTCTATATTAATAATTAATTGATTAAATAATATCATCTGTCATGCATCTTGTGAATAACGCCACCCGTCTAATGTCTTGCGTCATGCGTCGTGTGCATAACGTCATGCGACTAACATCGTGCGTCATGCGTCGTGCGTCCAAAGTCGTGCATCATGCGTCAAACGTCGAGCGTTAGGCGTCATGCGTCATGCACTAGGCGTCGTGCATCATGCGTCATGCACTAGGCATCAGGCATCTTGCTTCATTCGTCATGCACCAGGCCTCATGCGTCCTCCATCATGCGTCATGCACCAGGCGTAATTCGTCAAGCGTCGTGCGTTAGGCGTCATGCGTCATGACGTCATGCGTCATGCGCCAGGCGTCAAGACGTCATGCGCCGGCGTCAAGACGTCATGCGCCGGCGTCATGCGTCATGCACCTGGCATCATGCGTCAGACACCATGCGTCATGCGTCATGCACAAACCCAAGCCAGTATAATGTGTCATGATTCTATGTTTGTGCGTTTCCCCAGGCTGAACCGCTAAGACGCGCGGGTGGCGTAAGAAATTGTTAGAGAGAGCTGCAACCAACTTATCAAGCGATATCAAATTTCGAAAAATCCGCTCAAAGCAATCGGAAATAACCTGATGCAAGCTTCGCAACCAGAATAAGTGTGTGTTTACCTTCTCAGATTTGGCTAAGTACTAAAATATCATGTGTCATGACTCTATGTTTGTGCGTTCACCCTGGCTAAACCGCTAAGACGCACGAGCTTATCAGGCTAAAATATCATGCGTAAGCTATCGTTAGAGAGAGCTGCAACGAGCTTATCAAGCGATATGAAAATCCATAAAATCCGCTCAAAGAAATAAAAAATAATCTGAAGCAAACTTTGCAACCAGAATAAGTGTGTGTCTACTTTCTCAATTATCGTGATTTAAACAATTTGTTTATTATGTGCAGGCTCAACATGTGTATAAGTTTACTGTTTTGTTTGAGAATTATATGCTTTTTCTATTTTAAATTCAAATACAATAACTTTGGTTTACATTCAGCGACATTTATTTTCTACATTAATAATTAATTGATTAAAAAATATCATTTGTCATGCATCGTGTGTATAACGTCATGCGTCTAATGTCGTGCGTCGTGCGTCGTGCGTTTAACGTCGAGCGTCAGGCGTCATGCGTCATGCACAAGGCGTCAAGCATCATGCGTCATGCGTCATGCGTCATGCACCAAGCGTCATGCGTCCTGAATCATGCGTCATGCACCAGGCGTCATATGTCATGCGTCAGGCGTCTATGTGACAATCGTCATGATGTCATCCACCATGCGTCATGCACCTAGAATCATGCGTCATGCGTGAAGCGTCATGACGTCATGCACCAGGTGTCATGACGTCATGCACCAGGTGTCATGCGTCATGCAACAGGCGTCATCCGTCTTGCACCAGGCGTCATGCGTCATGCACCACAAGTTTTGCGTCTGGCACCAGCGGTCATGCGTCATGCGTCATGCGTCATGCACCAACCCAAGCCAGTATCATGTGTCACGATTCTATGTTTGTGTGTTTCCTTGGCTGAACCGCTAAGACGCACGGAAGGCGTAAGGAATCGTTAGAGAGAGCTGTAACCAACTTATGAAGCGATATCAAATTCTGAAAAATCCGCTCAAAGCAATCTGAAATAATCTGATGCAAACTTTGCAACTAGAATAAGTGTGTGTCTACTTTCTCAATTATCGTGATTTAAACAATTTGTTTATTATGTGCAGGCTCAACATGTCATGAGGTTCTACCAATTGTGGTGTAAGCGTATTGGAGAACGAATTCCTTATGTGTATAAGGTTACTGTTTTGTTAGAGAATTATATGTTTTTTTCTATTTTAAATTCAAATACAATGTCTTTGGTTTACATTCAGCGACATTTATTTTCTACATTAATAATTAATTGATTAAAAAATATCATCTGTCATGCATCGTGTGTATAACGTCATGCGTCTAATGTCGGACGTCATGCATCGTGTGTCCAACGTCATGCGTCATGCGTCTAACGTCGAGCGTCAGGCGTCATGCGTCATGCACTAGGCGTCAGGCATCATGCGTCATGCGTCATGCACCAGGCGTCATGCGTCCTGAATCATGCGTCATGCACCAGGCATCATATGTCATGCGTCATGCGTCATGACGTCATGCATCAGGCGTCTATGTGACAATGGTCATGATTTCATGCACCATGCGTCATGCACCAGGAATCATGCATCATGCGTCAGGTGTCATGACGTCATGCACCAGGCGTCATGCGTCATGCACCAGGCGTCATCCGTCATGCACCACAAGTGTTGCGTCATGCACCAGCCGTCATGCGTCAGGCGCCATGCGTCATGCGTCATGCACCAGTATCATGTGTCATGATTCTATGTTTGTGTGTTTCCCCAGGCTGAACCGCTAAGACGCACGGGAGGCGTAAGTAATCGTTAGAGAGAGCTGCAACCAACTTATCAAGCGATATCAAATTCTGAAAAATCCGCTCAAAGCAATCGGAAATAACCTGATGCAAGCTTCGCAACCAGAATAAGTGTGTGTTTACCTTCTCAGATTTGGCCAAGTACCAAAGTATCATGTGTCATGACTCTATGTTTGTGCGTTCACCCAAGCTAAACCGCTAAGACGCACGAGAGGCGTAAGCATTCGTTAGAGAGAGCTCCAACAACCTTATCAAGCGATATCAAATTCTGGAAAATTCGCTCAAACAATCGGAAATAACCTGACGCAAACTTCACAACCAGAAAAAGTGTGTGTTACCTTCTCAAATTTGGCTAAGTACCAAGTATCATGTGTCATGTTGCTATGTTTGTGCGTTCACCCAGGCTAAACCGCTAAGATGCACGAGAGGCGTAAGCTATTGTTAGAGAGAGCTTCAACAAGCTTATCAACCGATATCAAATTCAAGAAAATCCGCTCAAAGCAATCTGAAATAATCTGATGCAAACTTCGCAACCAGAATATGTGTGTGTTTACCTTCTCAAATTTGGCCAAGTACCAAGTATCATTTGTCATGTTGATATGTTTGATATCGCTTAAAATTATTTTGGCGGAGGAATTTCACGTGAGTAAGCTGTATCCAGCGGGTTCTTGAGAGGTGTGTTTGAGCTTTTCGTTACCAAAAGACTAGGGTTCGATTCCCCTCAGCCCCATTTTTTAGCAATGTGTTCTTTTAGTGAGGATAAACATATTTTGGCGGAGGTAATTCACGTGAGTAAGTTGTATCCAGCGGGTTCGTGAGAGATGCGTTTAAGCTTTGTAAAACCAATGATCTAGGGTTCGATTCCCCTTAGACCCGAATTTTACTCTTTTTTTCTCACGTGTACATTCTCAACTCATACAGATTACTCATGTACTGGGGCTGTGAACTCATGTACTGTAGATCATGTTCAACTCATACAGCTTCTTGATATGATATATTTACATTACAATTTTGAAACTCATAATTCAAATTACTTTGGTAGAAAATAGAAATATTATTTTGCCAATAACAAATATAACTTAGAGCTGATAAATAATATTCAGTCGTGTTTTCGTTTACACTATTTTACCCCGTGGTTGTGCACAGGCACGATTACTAATGTTTAATTATGTATAGACCTATTGCATGTAAATTCTGAAATCTTACGTTGCTTAATGATAGTGAAGTTAATATATGAAGGAGGTACTATCTGGTCATGAATGTAAATCAACTGTGTTGCTACCTAACTTTTATGGTCGATTTTGAAATATTAATAGATAATGTATTCACACACGAGTCCGTACTTTCCTAAAACTTTACTTTGTTAAGTAGTAGTAAAGATAAACTATGAGTTTAGTAAGGTTATGTTTTAACTTGTATGCAAATCTGAATAATGCGTGTAACAAATAGCTTTTATAAACAAACAAAAAAATGTTAGTTTATATTGATTAGGGAATCAAGTTGAATTATGGTTAAAAGGAAAAAAAAAGTTGAATTGGAATTAGTAGTCTTGTAGGATTTTGTTACGTGAATGATATGCGAAATTTTAAAATTTTCATGCAATTCAATTTGTGTATAAAATTCGAATCTAACAAAGATTTGTGAATTTTTGTACCTTACTTGGTATCGTAACCAAGCGCGATGACTTCCTTTGCTAGAGATTGCTCGCGTCTCCACGAATCAACGATAAGGATGTCGGTTCTCGTCTCGTGACTCTCGTCTCATGAAAGTTTCCCAAGCGTGAAGCCTATACCACGTGCACTCCTTGACGAGCCGAAACAAGGTTGCTAGACCTTCTATAAAACAAAATTTTCTAATTTTTTTTATCTCAACACATGAGAGAGATTGAAATTTAATTTGAATTGGAATTTTTTTATTTCTTTATCAAGCTCTCACATACAAAAGGTACGTGCAGAGAGAGAGCACCAAACATTAAAATGAAATGCTACTTTATATCCCGAAATTTTTTTAATTAACCAAAATAAATTAATAAAATACCAAAATGGCAAAATTTGGACATAAATCACGATTCTAGCCATTCCGGGATCACAGCGCCCTACGTAACTCCGGGTTCACTGTGATCCCCATAACTCCGGAATCACAGTTGCCGGAGTTATGGAGGCTGCTGTGATCCCGGAGTTATGGCGATCACAGTGAACCCGGAGTTACTTATTATTTATACACCAGCCGAGAGAGAGAGATAAAGAGAGGGGATGCTTATAATTGAAGAGAGATATTGATAATTGAAGTTAAACAAGTAATTTGAGGTATTATTTTATTTTTGCTTAAATTCTTCAATTTAGTTGATTTAATTTATAATTATTATAATTGTTATAATTGATAGTTGATTTCAGGTATTATTACAATTGTTTTTTAATTTATAAGAATTATAATTTTAGTTGAATTGTTATAATTTACTTTCATTCTTCAAAGTGAATTGCTATAATTCTTATAATTGTTATAATTCTTCAAATTTAGTTGATTACAGGTATTATTATTATTGTAAATTAATTTATAATTATTATAATTGTAGTTGATTTATGTACGTATTTCGTATTTTTTAAACTATTAGTATAATATTAATTTAGTAATTATAATAATTAAAGAGTTAGAGAAATTTTGTAGAAATTTAGATAGAGAAGTGAAGTGAAGGTTTTGCACATTTTAAATATAAGATATTATTTTATTTTAATTACATGGTAATAATTTTTTAAGTTAAAATGTGAATCAGTGTAAATTAATTTATAATTATTTTGTAGATGATTTATGTATGAATTTCGTAATTTTTGAACTATTAATATATTATTATTTTGTAATTATAATAAATCTAAGAGTTAGAGAATTTATTTAGGAATTTAGATAGAGAAGTGAAGTGAAGATTTTGCAAATTCTAAAGAGTTGCTAAGTCATTTTAGGTATTATTTTATTATAAATTAAATTGTATTAATTTATAGAGTTAAAATTTGAATTAGTGTAAATTAATTTATTATAAATTAAATTAGAATTATTTTATTATAAATTAATTTAGAATTATTTATTATAAATTAATTTAGAATTATTTTATTTCTGAAGTATTAGTATATTATTAATTGGGAAATTTATACAGTTGGAGTGAAGAAAGATGATTCCAATTTCCGTATATATGGATGGTGAGACTCGAAATGGCCCGTATGGTATGGAATATAGTTGTGATTCAAAATTTACTTTTCCGGGAAATGAAGACACCCGGTATGAAGATGTGAAAAATACAATATACAAATGGTTGGGGATATTTGAGAGTCAATATTCGCTCAATGTTGTCGCTCGATATAACACTGCGATCCCACCTTCTTATCATTTTTGTTTAATTCTCATTCGCGATGACATAGAGTGGCGAATGATATTGCAAATGGCACAATCAGAAATGAATTGGAGATTTGTTGAATTATATGTTGATCTGGTGCCAAATCGGACAAATGAGAATCCTGATAACTTAGGTCGCACAGGTGAAAATGTTGTTAACACGGATGAAGAGCCTCCGAGAGTTAGTCAAGAGACATTACCTTATAGCCCTGGCCATACTCTTCATATCTCTCCCGCAAGACATTCACCAATTATAGATCTTAATGAGCCCATATCTAATATTCCTGAAGAAAACGAAGGCGATGACGATGAGAATATATTACCCGTAGCGGGAGAATGGGAAACAGGAGAAGATTATGGATACACCTCTGACGAAGACGATTTGGATTATAATCCTAACGATCATCCGAATCATCGGATAATTGTACAAGGAAGATCAGAAAAATATCACCAAGTACAGGAGCTTAGTGATATATCTGGTTTCAATGAAATTTACACTGAAGTACAAAACTCGTCAGACGATCCCTTGGCAGAAAATCGTGTATTTAATTCAAAAGATCAGTTACAATGGACCATTAGTGAGTATCACATCAAAGGGAATATAGAGATTAAAACAGAAAGGAGTAGCGCGACGAGGCTAGTTATGGTTTGCAAAGATCAGAGATGTTTTTGGAGGTTGTACGCTGTATGTCCTAAAGGTAATAATTTTTGGACAATAAGAACCAACCCATACCCGCACACTTGTATCCAATCGATTACACGAGTAGATCATGCACAACTTACGGCCAAGATAATTGCTGGTGCTATTAAAAAGGAAATGAACGAAGATACAACCATGACAATTAAAAATGTCAGACATTTAGTTAAAGCAAAATTTCCCGGTGCTGATCCATCATACGCCAAGTTATGGCGAGGCAGGGAGTTAGCAATTGCGAAAATATTTGGGACTTGGGAGGGATCATATGCGTTGCTTCCTCGTTATTTTAATGCCATCCAATCGACGAATCCATCAATGAAGTATGCTATCCTGACGACTCCTACCAATCAACCTGAAGTACGTTATTTCCATGCTGCGGCTTGGGCATGGGGACCGTGCATTGAGGCAGTAAAGTACATTCGTCCGGTGATAAGTATCGACGCAGGTTTCTTATCGGGTCGATATGAGGGAAGATTACTGATGGCTTGCGGGTACGATGCAGAGAATCAATTGATACCATTGGCATTTGCATTGGTGGAGAAGGAAGACCTAGAAAATTGGGGTTGGTTCATGAATTGGTTGCGTCGAGAAGTTATCGGACCTGGTAAGATGTGTGTACTATCAGACCGCCACAAGGGAATTAAGGCTGTTTTTGAATATCCCCAATATGGATGGTCGGAGGCAAACAGCGAAGCAGTGCACCGATATTGTATGCAACACGTTGCCGAGAACTTGTACTCAAAATTTCCAGACGATAATCTAAAGAAATTATTTAAGCGTGCTGCATCGAAGAAGAAACCTCGTCGATTTAAAGAGCACATGCAATCTATAAAAGCACAATATCCAGGCGCATATGAGTATTTAAAGATGGTTGGAAAAAGACTAGAGAATGATCCAAAAGAGTCTGTGAATCCATCAAAGTGGGCACAACGGTACGACAACGGATATCGTTGGGGCATAATGACAAGTAACGGATCTGAATCTTTGAATCGAGTGTTCAAAGCTGTTCGTATGTTGCCGGTTGTGGCTATCGTGGAAGGTACCTGGTACAAGTGCGTGAGTTGGTTTGATGATCGGAGAATCGCATCTGGTGCAACCGTAAGTGATGGTTTTGTTTGGTCTCGTAGTGTTACGGAGAAACTAATTAAGAGAGGTGACAAGTCACGACCACATCGAGTAGACCCCTATCGATCAGAGCAAGGGGATTTTGAAGTTTTGCATTGTGCATTGTGCATGACACTTTTGCATTGTGCATTGTGCATGACGCTTGACGCTTTTGCATTGTGCATTGTGCATTGTGCATTGTGCATTGTGCATTGTGCATGACGCATGACGCATGACGCTTGACGCTTGACGCTTTTGCATTGTGCATTGACGCTTGTGCATTGTGCATTGACGCTTGATGCTTTTGCATTGTGCATTGTGCATGACACTTTTGCATTGTGCATTGTGCATTGACGCTTGTGCATTGTGCATTGACGCTTGACGCTTGACGCTTTTGCATTGTGCATTGTGCATTGTGCATTGTGCATTGTGCATGACGCATGACGCATGACGCTTGACGCTTGTGCATTGTGCATTGTGCTTGACGCTTGACGCTTGTGCATGACGCTTGACGCTTTTGCATTGTGCATTGTGCATTGTGCATTGTGCATTGTGCATTGTGCATTGTGCATTGTGCATGACGCATGACGCTTGACGCTTGTGCATTGTGCATTGTGCTTGACGCTTGACGCTTTTGCATTGTGCATTGTGCTTGACACTTGTGCATTGTGCATTGACGCTTGACGCTTTTGCATTGTGCATTGTGCATGACACTTTTGCATTGTGCATTGTGCATGACGCTTGACGCTTTTGCATTGTGCATTGTGCATTGTGCATTGTGCATTGTGCATGACGCATGACGCTTGACGCTTGTGCATTGTGCATTGTGCTTGACGCTTGACGCTTGTGCATTGTGCATTGTGCATTGACGCTTGACGCTTTTGCATTGTGCATTGTGCATGACACTTTTGCATTGTGCATTGTGCATGACGCTTGACGCTTTTGCATTGTGCATTGTGCATTGTGCATTGTGCATTGTGCATTGTGCATGACGCATGACGCATGACGCTTGACGCTTGACGCTTTTGCATTGTGCATTGTGCTTGACACTTGTGCATTGTGCATTGACGCTTGACGCTTTTGCATTGTGCATTGTGCATGACACTTTTGCATTGTGCATTGTGCATGACGCTTGACGCTTTTGCATTGTGCATTGTGCATTGTGCATTGTGCATTGTGCATTGTGCATTGTGCATTGTGCATGACGCATGACGCTTGACGCTTGTGCATTGTGCATTGTGCTTGACGCTTGACGCTTGTGCATTGTGCATTGTGCATTGACGCTTGACGCTTTTGCATTGTGCATTGTGCATGACACTTTTGCATTGTGCATTGTGCATGACGCTTGACGCTTTTGCATTGTGCATTGTGCATTGTGCATTGTGCATTGTGCATGACGCATGACGCATGACGCATGACGCTTGACGCTTGACGCTTTTGCATTGTGCATTGTGCATTGTGCATTGTGCATTGTGCATTGTGCATTGTGCATTGTGCATTGTGCATTGTGCATGACGCATGACGCTTGACGCTTGTGCATTGTGCATTGTGCTTGACGCTTGACGCTTGTGCATTGTGCATTGTGCATTGACGCTTGACGCTTTTGCATTGTGCATTGTGCATTGACGCTTGTGCATTGTGCATTGACGCTTGACGCTTTTGCATTGTGCATTGTGCTTGACACTTGTGCATTGTGCATTGACGCTTGACGCTTTTGCATTGTGCATTGTGCATGACACTTTTGCATTGTGCATTGTGCATGACGCTTGACGCTTTTGCATTGTGCATTGTGCATTGTGCATTGTGCATTGTGCATTGTGCATTGTGCATTGTGCATGACGCTTGACGCATTGTGCATGACGCATGACGCATGACGCATGACGCTTGACGCTTGACGCTTTTGCATTGTGCATTGTGCATTGTGCATTGTGCATTGTGCATTGTGCATTGTGCATTGTGCATTGTGCATTGTGCATTGTGCATGACGCATGACGCTTGACGCTTGTGCATTGTGCATTGTGCTTGACGCATGACGCTTGTGCATTGTGCATTGTGCATTGACGCTTGACGCTTTTGCATTGTGCATTGTGCATTGACGCTTGTGCATTGTGCATTGACGCTTGACGCTTTTGCATTGTGCATTGACGCTTGACGCTTTTGCATTGTGCATTGTGCATGACGCTTGACGCTTTTGCATTGTGCATTGTGCTTGACACTTGTGCATTGTGCATTGACGCTTGACGCTTTTGCATTGTGCATTGTGCATTGTGCATTGTGCATTGTGCATTGTGCATTGTGCATTGTGCATGACGCATGACGCTTGACGCTTGTGCATTGTGCATTGTGCTTGACGCTTGACGCTTGTGCATGACGCTTGACGCTTTTGCATTGTGCATTGTGCATTGTGCATTGTGCATTGTGCATTGTGCATTGTGCATTGTGCATTGTGCATGACGCATGACGCTTGACGCTTGTGCATTGTGCATTGTGCTTGACGCTTGACGCTTGTGCATGACGCTTGACGCTTTTGCATTGTGCATTGTGCATTGTGCATTGTGCATTGTGCATTGTGCATTGTGCATTGTGCATTGTGCATGACGCATGACGCTTGACGCTTGTGCATTGTGCATTGTGCATTGTGCATGACGCATGACGCTTGACGCTTGTGCATTGTGCATTGTGCTTGACGCTTGACGCTTGTGCATGACGCTTGACGCTTTTGCATTGTGCATTGTGCATTTTGCATTGTGCATTGTGCATTGTGCATTGTGCATTGTGCATGACGCATGACGCATGACGCTTGACGCTTGTGCATTGTGCATTGTGCTTGACGCTTGTGCATGACGCTTGACGCTTTTGCATTGTGCATTGTGCATTGTGCATTGTGCATTGTGCATTGTGCATTGTGCATTGTGCATGACGCATGACGCTTGACGCTTGTGCATTGTGCATTGTGCTTGACGCTTGACGCTTTTGCATTGTGCATTGTGCTTGACACTTGTGCATTGTGCATTGACGCTTGACGCTTTTGCATTGTGCATTGTGCATGACACTTTTGCATTGTGCATTGTGCATGACGCTTGACGCTTTTGCATTGTGCATTGTGCATTGTGCATTGTGCATTGTGCATTGTGCATTGTGCATTGTGCATTGTGCATGACGCATGACGCTTGACGCTTGTGCATTGTGCATTGTGCTTGACGCTTGACGCTTGTGCATTGTGCATTGTGCATTGACGCTTGACGCTTTTGCATTGTGCATTGTGCATGACACTTTTGCATTGTGCATTGTGCATGACGCTTGACGCTTTTGCATTGTGCATTGTGCATTGTGCATTGTGCATTGTGCATTGTGCATGACGCATGACGCATGACGCTTGACGCTTGACGCTTTTGCATTGTGCATTGTGCTTGACACTTGTGCATTGTGCATTGACGCTTGACGCTTTTGCATTGTGCATTGTGCATGACACTTTTGCATTGTGCATTGTGCATGACGCTTGACGCTTTTGCATTGTGCATTGTGCATTGTGCATTGTGCATTGTGCATTGTGCATTGTGCATTGTGCATGACGCATGACGCTTGACGCTTGTGCATTGTGCATTGTGCTTGACGCTTGACGCTTGTGCATTGTGCATTGTGCATTGACGCTTGACGCTTTTGCATTGTGCATTGTGCATGACACTTTTGCATTGTGCATTGTGCATGACGCTTGACGCTTTTGCATTGTGCATTGTGCATTGTGCATTGTGCATTGTGCATTGTGCATTGTGCATTGTGCATGACGCATGACGCATGACGCTTGACGCTTGACGCTTTTGCATTGTGCATTGACGCTTGTGCATTGTGCATTGACGCTTGATGCTTTTGCATTGTGCATTGTGCATGACACTTTTGCATTGTGCATTGTGCATTGACGCTTGTGCATTGTGCATTGACGCTTGACGCTTGACGCTTTTGCATTGTGCATTGTGCATTGTGCATTGTGCATTGTGCATGACGCATGACGCATGACGCTTGACGCTTGATGCTTTTGCATTGTGCATTGTGCTTGACGCTTGACGCTTGACGCTTATGCATTGTGCATTGTGCATGACGCTTTTGCATTGTGCATTGTGCATTGTGCATTGTGCATGACGCTTTTGCATTGTGCATTGTGCATTGACGCTTTTACATTGTGCATTGACGCTTGACGCTTTTGCATTGTGCATTGTGCATGACACTTTTGCATTGTGCATTGTGCATGACGCTTGACGCTTTTGCATTGTGCATTGTGCATTGTGCATTGTGCTTGACACTTGACGCTTGACGCTTGACGATTGTGCATTGTGCATTGTGCATGACGCTTGACGCTTGACGCAAAATAACAAATCTCCAATTCAACATAACATAACATAACATAACAAGTGTGTGTTGAGACACAAGTCTTATCTAGTGTAGTGGTGAGAAACAAGACTTCTGTGGAGGAGGTCTGGAGTTCAAACTTCGTCAGTGGCTTATCTTTTTAGAGATTTTTTCAAGTTTATTTTCTATTTTGTTTGTGCGTGTGTGTTGTAAAACTACGGATATGAATAAAAAATAAAGAAATGATTAGTGTCGGCTCACAATAATTTGGTGACATTGAGTTTAGAATTTATTTCATAATGAATTAATCCTTCATCTAGTCTTAATCTATCCGACATGAGTTAATCAAGACGACGATATTTTACATTACTTTTTGTCAAGAATAAATCTGATGTACATCCAATTCTATAATACATTTTATGGTTGCGATCGCATTTGAGTAAGTTTTGCAAAAAAAAATTATCACGTAGCTTAAGTAAAGAAGGGTATATTGGATAATTATATGAGACACTTTGAAATAATAAAGTTATATAAATTCTTATTTGAAAAATAAATTGTTTTAAGCAAATATGAATGAAATAATTATAAAGTATCAGTTATTATGTTTATAAAACATATTTAGATGAAAGGAAAAAATTTCCAAATATCATTACAAAACACTTCAATTGTCTAAATACCATCACAAAATTCATATTTGTCAAAATGTCATTAAAATCTAGTCCTATTTTAATTATGCCATTATCTCCTTTTTAGTCTAATTTAGAAATTCTCAACTTTGTAAATACCAATTGTGTCTCTGTCAGAATTTTTTAATTTCGACAGAAATCAGAGTCGAACCATTTCAATTTTGTTCGACTGAGAGAGGGTTTGTTTTGTTCGATAGGGTTCCGCCACCCTCTGCCACTCATCCCCATTTCGACCCCTCTGCCAGTCTCCTCGACCAACTAAATGAGAATAAGTGTCTAGCTGTACTATTAATGCACCTCATCGGATGCATGGTAGTATGGACACTACAAAAGAAAAAGGGTTTTAGTGATGATATATTTGTTTGGACTACACTGTTATCACATTTATTGTTCTTATAGTGATGATTTGTTGTAGTTGTCATTATTTTCATATGTAATAGTGACAACTTAAAATATTGACACTAGAATTATAATTAGTGACAATTATTTGTGAGAACTATAAGTTTGTTATTAATAATATAATTTTTTGTGATGATTTATTATTAGCACTATTAAAATTATTTTGTTGTGACGATCTTTTTTATTTGAACATATTTTGTATTTGTGCCAACATAAAAAAGTCACTTATAAAATTAATAGTGACAACTTATTATTCATCACTATTTTATCTAATAATAGTGACGATCCAATATATATTCACTATTATTTATGTTAATAACAAAATAACTCTATTATAGTTATTGAATTGATAGTGACAACTTTTACTTCTCATCACTAATTGATATATATACAATTTTATACGCAATTTATACTAAATTCTAAAATATTCATTTCAAACTAATAATAATATAAATATTCGTTTCAAAAATATAATACTCAGTTCACAATGATGTTATTGAGACATTAGTTGGGCATTTTTTTGGTTGAGTGAAACACAAAACAAAAATTACATAACCAAGTTTATGAAATATAATATCAATAGCAAATGCATAACAAAAAAATAAGAAAAAATCTAAATTCATCATCGGATGAATAAGGTTCGTAGTCTATAAGTAAAAATATTCAAAAAAATAAAAATTTTGGTCCATAAGTAGATTTTAGTATGAGCAACATTTTCAATGGTTCCTTTTTGGTGAAGCCATTTGAAATTGAAAATGTTGTTCATACTAAAATCTACTTATGAACCAAAATTTTTATTTTTTTGAATATTTTTACTTATAGACTACGAACCTTATTCATCCGATGATGATACAAACAATGAGATAGTGATGATGGTGATTTCTCCAATTTAGATTTTTTCTTATTTTTTTGTTATGCATTTGCTATTGATATTATATTTCATAAACTTGGTTATGTAATTTTTGTTTTGTTATATACATGCTATTAATTATGATGCAACTTAAAACAAATCTTTTTTATTTTTAGCATATAAAATTCTGATCTTTATAAACACCTCCTCTCTTGAATAAAATTCATCCCTTCAACACAAATCATGTCCTTATCATCTCTCTATCAGAATTCTGAGATACTTCCAAATCAACTAGAGTTTGCAAATACCAAATATCTTTCTTCAAACTCTAAGTCTTTCTTCAAAAGCAAACTTCAAATGACTTCATCGAACTCAACAAAAACCAATGAAACTTCAACCAAAAAGGAATCTGAGACTGTTTCATTAAAAACAAGCATAATGAAGGAGAAAATTCAAAAATTAATCCTGATCTTTTACCATAAATCATGGAGGATCTTCGACATCTCTCTCAACAACTTTATCACATGTCCGTGATAGCAATACTTGATGACAATGGTGATGCTAATCTCACGATTCCTACTCCTTAGATAAGTTTTAGGTTTAACTAGCTCATGTCATTTCATTTTCTCTTTATCTTGTATGCATTTTAATCAATGTTATCATGATTTATGTTTTCAATCAATATTATGAAAATTTAATGTTTGGATTTTGTGGCTTGTGTTGTTTATTACTCTCATTATTCATTTATGTTATGCCTTCTCATAATCTCTTCTACTTAATTGTTAAATCATATAATTAATTGTGTTATATTTGTAAATATTGTTTCATTAAGAGGGAGTAAATTGCTTGACTTGAATAATTGAATATGTACTAAAATTCAAGAGTAGCAAATATGTTTGAGCCTTTTGCCTTAATTTGCAAAAATGAGGAGAAATGAAAGATGTGCATCATTTGATATGTACATCTCAATTAGTTTTGCAAATTGCCAAAAGGAGAAGTTTGTTGGATTAAATTCATCAACTCATCTCTAGTTTGACAATTTGCAAAACACATAAGTACTAACCTTGCACAATTGAGTTTTGGTGAAGATGCAAGTTAAAACAGGTACAATCCAATGTCAAACACGCTCATAGATGTCCTGAACAAGTCAAGATATGGTCTAAGCATCATGAAAATGCTTCAAGGCACGAGACAGAGCACAACATTGCCATATCACTTGCTCATGCATTATAACGCGTCTACAAGGCGTTATAATGAGTCATCAAGGCGTCATAACGCCTCAGGGGGAGATAGAAAGCCAAGCTGCCGAAAAATACCGAGCCACGTGTTACAATAATGCTCCAGCAAGGCGTCACAATGCCTGGCCACCGTTATAATGCCTTTCCCATGCGTTATAACGAGTTAGGACTTCTCTGGCCTATTTGTCAACTATAGAAGGGCAAGAAGGGAAAAGACCCAAGGTGTTATGACGCCTTCCCCAGGCGTTATGGCCATTCATGTAATGCCAGAGGCAATTCTTCACAAATCAAGATTCCAAGAAGTGTTCAGCCTATATAAAGATATTAGATTCGACCCAAAAGGTCATCCAAATATTCAAAAAAGCTTCCCGTATATAATTGAGCACTAAAGAGAACCTATTTCAATTCTTCTCAAGCTACCTAAACTTGAGAGCACTTCGGATAACTATATATTGTCTAGTTGTCTATTCGAGATCATTCATTGCTATTGTTTAGCCTTTGGTGCATCACATTTGTGTGTCAAGTGTTACATTTTTGTCCTTAATTGTGTTGTCAATTGGACCTTTGTAACGGTGTAGAATGGTGTTGCCTCTTGCATCGAGTTAGGAGAAGAAGATTGATTATCTTGTGTTGGAAGAAGCCAAAAATTGTCTCTGCTCCTTTATAAAAACATTTGGTTATAGTGTAACGGCTCGAAAGATGTTTTATTCCGGCAGACCCGTGGACGTAGGCCTAAGTTTATTTTGATAGACCGAACCACGTTACATACCGTGTCACTTATGCTTGATTGCTCTCTCTTCACTCTCTCTCTCTTTAAGCTTTTTTATCTCTATGTTGTGATTTACTCTTAGACTTGCTTGTGAAATTGATTGGTTAGGTGGTTAAAATCTTAAAGAATTGAATTGAATTGTAAACGCTTTCGCACCACTACTTGACCTTTGAATTGCACATTTTTAGTGAAATCACACTTAACCCCAATACTAACAGTTTTATCTGAGGTGTTGAAGACAACATGATAAAAATAGAAAAGAGAGAAAATTACTTTTGCATTGTTGCTATTTTATCCCCATAATAATTTACCACTATCTATTACAAGGAACCAAACAAACATCTTAGTACATGCCATTTTTCATACTTACAATGGTATGTCTTGTTTATCTTTATTTGGGGTGAAACCATCAGAAAATTGCCTCCAACAAGTACTTACAAAAATCTACTACTGATGCACTAGTTGAGTAACATACAAAATTAGACTGGAAATATCAGGATCACATTGTCTACAATTGTCTAAAAGACTGGAAATAAATTGACAAAAAAAAAAACTACTAAATTAGAATTTAGTGAAGAGCTGAAACATGAAATGATTGAAGAAAGAAAATATTCAATTTACTGTAAATATATCCTAGAACCATCTTCTTGATGTCATCTTTCATATTTTAATATTAATATCAAATCATATACAATTGCTTCTAATATGAATAAAAGAATTTAGGCCATTAACATCATAAATAAACAAAATGAGCGAAACTAAAAATACACGTGGTTCAAATTAAAAATAAATCAATTATTTAAATGAAACCTGAATTGATGCTCAGACAAAAATGCAATTAAAAGAATTATCAAAAGTATGACAGAGACAATTCAATGTCCGAGTTTGTTTCTCTAATTTTCCCACAAATAATATTTGAATTGATATAAGTGATTCACAATTCTTTATATTAGTAACACACTAATTACAGGCCACTTTACGAGCATGATAATAATGTCATTAAAGTTGCTAGGAAAAATCGAGCAAACCTCAAATTGTTGTAATAAATTCTGAGCTCAAAGAAAAACTAAAAGAAAATAATTAGATCTTTATCAGAAAACACAAAAATCACAAGATTTTGATGAAGAATTGCACCTATAGAGAATCATGCAAAGAAAATACAAATGTTGCAAAATTCTTGTAGTCGGTTAAATGCTTCGGAGAGAGAAAACGAGAACTAATGAAAATCGAGCACCAAGCTTAAGGACAAGTGCACCGATCAACGATCGAGGTGAGATTTGGTCGATGGCGAAGGAGGGAGCACGAGAGAATTGATGAGAGAGCACGACAGAGTCGAGAAAGAAAATTAGTTTTCGTTTAGATCTAAAAATAGTGAAATATAATCAAAATCGATTTGAGCTGCGAATTAATTATGTCGTCGCCAGTCCATTTCACCCGACCTTATAAATTTTGTGACCAAGTTAGTGCTAGAAGTAGATATAGTCGTAATTAATTCGGAACAGACTGAAAATAAACTTTCCTGCGTATGATTGTTGGTTTTCTCCGGTGTCTTTATTTTTTATATAGGTTGAACTTTTAAGTTTTATATCATTGTATTCTAACACAATAATCATTATTTAAGTGCACTATGTTCATGTATCTTTTTCAAAGGTTTTGAGATATTAAGACCTGTGATAGCATGTGAAATGTTATATTTTTTTCATTTACAAAATGGTACATGCATATTTAAAAAAACCTAACTAATAACATGAGAAATACATGAAATTGAAAACAACGACCCCTCCCCCCAAAAAAAAAAAAAAATTGACTAAACTTGTCGTGGATTGTTATTTTAAAGCCCAAAACTATGAATAAACTGTCCAAAAACTATTTCTTAGTCCAAAAGAAAAGCATAAAACATAACGATTGTCATGAAAAGACAACAACACCTAAAAGGTATTTAGCCCCAAAATAAACTAAGACAGACTTAAAAAATGACTCAATAATGAAGTAATGAAGTTCATTTTTTACGAGAACGACCTAATTATGTTAGCTCGTCATCTTTATCGCAATTCTTTTTTTTACGACAAAACTACAAAGCAAACTTGCTTGTCATAAAAGAACAATTTTCGGATTTCATTTCTGCATGCAGCGGCGGATCCATCTTAGAGCAAGTTCGGACAAGAGACCGTGCTTGATTTTCAAAAAACGCGAAATTTAATGTATTTTTTGTTATTTTTGTAGTAAAAATGGACTTTTAATGATATTTTAGTGCGTTTTAATGTATTTGTGTTTGAGTTTGATCTCAAACTCACTGCCTGGACTTAATTGGACCTCTGAATACGCCACTGTCTGCATGCCAGGCTTGTCAGTACACTTTCAACCCCATAATAATTTATGAGAATTATTTCTAATCTAATGATTAAGATAATGTTTTTAGTAAGAAATTATATTTGAATATTTAAGACAATGTCTTTCATTCATTCTTTTTTTTAGGTTGACAAGTGCTCATTTTGTAATTAACGGTCGAGAGGACCGAGAAAATACTTATTTTATTGGGAACCGGAATTTATTTCAACTTTGACCTGTTTTTCTAGGATCAAAGTCTCAATTCTAATTAAATTGCTAAAATCATCAAAGATATTTTCATCGAGGAGAAAAATAACTTCCAAAATATTCCTATGGTTTATTTTCTTCAATTGGAGGCCCCAATAAAACTGGGACCAGTTGTAATTTTTGTAACTAAAGAAAAAAATAAATAAAGAATGAGAAATTTAATGTCCATTGTCATGTGAATATTGGGTAGTAATTGTTTTCCTACCTTTGAAGAAAAAATGCATGCCATTATATTCTATGGAGAATTGATTTGATGAGAATGTTATATACAAACTCTAGTCATTTGTGAACCAAAACACTTGGCATTTGAATAAATAGAAATTAAGTCCAACTAGATTTTAGTTTTTCCACTATTTTGAGTAAAATGGAATCCATTTGAATAAAAATACCCAAACCCACTAAGCTGAAATAATCTTCTGTTGACAGCTGTTGGGAAATGTTGCCCAATCTGTTAAAAAACCCATGAGTTCCCAATTTTTTTGTTCATCCTCTGCACAAATAAGCTCTATCCACACTAAGGGCGCGTTCGGTTCTTTACCATCTGCCACTGTGCACATGGAAAAAGAAAATTCAGTGAGACTGAATTTTTTTTTTCACATCTGCACAGTGACAGATGGGGAAGAACTGAACATGGCCTAATTGACAACTACAACTGGACAAATATTCTCTGTACATTTTTTTTTGCATCAGAGAGGTGCGTCTCAATCTGAACTGTCGGATTAAGATCGGACGTTCGACCGTCAATGATATAATACATTAACCAACAAATTCATATATATAACAATTCTATATCAAGATTTACATTGACAAATCCAACTCTATTACATCTAAGCAATAAAACCCCTCATTTTTCTTAAATCGCATAAACGTTATCGTTAGCCACATTTGCATTGACAAATCCAACTCTATTACATAGTTACATTAAAACTATATTGTTCAAATTCTCCATGTCCATTTCAAATGATATGTTAAGTTTTTTTGGTCTTCTCAATAGCAAACCCCTCCTTACCATAGTGGATTTATTTAAGAATACTAATAGTGATTTTGTCAATGATCTACTTTGGTATCTCAATGTACACTTTCATTATGCACAAGGGTCAATACATTGTATATGTTTCAAAGATGATTATTTTGTTCGTCCACACAAACCAAAGTATGACATATTGATCGAGTTTATGCTTTTGAATTATTTTAGTTAGTTTGTGATGTATTATTTGTTTCAATTATAAAACTATTAATAAAACTTAAGTTGAATGCATGCAAGTTGGTGACTTGGTAGAGAATGCAATAACAAAGCTCATTAAAAGATGCATGGTTGTTGGTTTTCTCCGATATCTTTATATTTGTATACGTGTATTATCAAGTTTAATTATTAGATCATTGATTTTTTTTTCAGCACAAAACAACCATGATCTCAGTAAAATATGTTCTTGTAGCTCAACCTTCAAAGGTATTAATTAAGATTTGAAGGCCTTATGATAACATGTGAAGTCGTTATATACTTCCATTTGCAAAAATGATACATGTATGTATGCTTGTGTGTCTATACCAAACATGTGTTACATGTGAAGTCGTTATATACTTCCATTTGCAAAAATGATACATGTATGTATGCTTGTGTGTCTATACCAAACATGTGTTACATGTGAAGTCGTTATAACCATGATGTCAACATGTTTGGAAGATCAAGGTTCCTCATAGAGTCCAGATCTTCTTATGGCTCCTTCTTCAAAATCGTTTAACTACTGTTGACAACCTGATTAAGAGGAACTGGTCTATACCAAACATGTGTTACTTGTGCAAGGCTGAGTGTGAATCATGTTTTCATCTGTTCTACTCATGCTCATACAGTGCAATCATAAGATCTTACTTAATGGATGTACTACAGCACCAGGATCAGGAAGCTCGTGTTTTTTGCAGCTTGAGGGCAAATGATTTGCTTACAAGATCTAGAAAGATCAAATGGGAAGCAATTGAAGCAACTACATGTTTTGTTATTTGGCGAGAGCGATGTAGAAGGATCTTCTCCGGGAGAGGTGGATCTCTCCAAGATGTTATAAATGAAATACTTATTGAAGGCCGGCTATGGTTCCCAAATGAATCTTTCTTTGATAGAGTCTGGACTTGAGTGCAAAGCCCCAATCTTATACTTTTTGTAAATCTGTATATTTCTTTTCTTTTCTTTTCTTTTCTTTTTTATATTTTTTCTTTTCTTTTGTATATTACTATTTATTAATGAAATTTGAGAACTGAGATTCTCATCTTTTGCTCAAAAAAAAAAATGTATGCTTGTGTGTCTGGTCATTCTGATAATGTTTTTTTACCTATCCAATATCATGAAAAATGCACAAAATTGAGGGCAACAAACTTGTTTCAACTTTTTTCCATTGCCTTCTATGGTGAGATTCTCCCCAATTAACTAAATCTGTCATGCATTAATATTTGAAAGCACAAAACCATGATTTAAACTGTTATAAAAATCCATAATTCTATACTATCCAAATTCCAGTCAGGCTTTTTAGCCACTTCAACCCAGGTAATGTCGCATGAAATAAATATTTGCAAGACAAAATAGGACAAATAGGACCCACGTTATAATAATTAACACTTCAACAGAGATAACAAAAGAGCTGGCGAGATACATAAATCATACAGTTAAGTACTTCTTTGTGTGTTCGCTCATTTTTTTTGTTTCTAATTGGTTCCCTCTGAATCCGTTTGTAAGTTCTTATAATAACATTACAGACTGAATGGAACAAACTATCAAGAAAAGTTTTATGTTCAATATTTCACTGCATAAAGTATGAGCCAAACGAAAATAAAAGACTCTACTGTTTCCCCGGAAAGTTGTTTGATAATATCCTTCTGATGTAACTGTTAATCCTGTACTTTGCAGTTGTAAATGGGGATTCTGAATTCACAGTATTAAAATGGAAGTGCTTATGTGCTAAAAGAAAGCAAATAGTATAATAAACTTTAATTTCAGTAATAAAGAAGAACAAATAATTTCAAATGGATAGGGACTGACTACTATGTACCTCACATTTCACAAGCACCACATTTTTGCAATACTTTATTTGAATTTGAAAAGCTCGAATAACACATTGATCCATTTTAAAGTTCTAATGATAACCAGGCTTCTCATTTGATTGTCACTGTTTTCCAAATAAGTTTGGCAATAAATCAGCAGCAACTACACAAAAAAAGTCGATATTCTTTTCAAATTGAACGGTGCACCCAGCATGTATAGAGTCACATTCAAGTGCCATGAGGAACATAGCCCAGAGGTAAAATAGGTGTTTTGTTTGAGAAAAGACCATATTCGATCATATAAAATCAAACAGGAGGGCAAGAAAAGGTTCACTCAAGCTGTTTAATGCATCGGTAAAACCGGCCAAACAGCTTAAAATGTCACCAGCATATCGATACAACTGCAACAAGTCAGAATGTACGCTAAAATTTAGAACACCTTATATCTTATGCATAGCAGGGACAGTACCAACTAAAGGAAGCAACTCGTTTAAAGATTCTGAAAAACAACCAATTATTCAGCGGCAGCATCCTTGTTCTTCTCCTCAGAGATATTATCATCAGTAGGGGCTTCATTGGAGACTAGATCGTCTGCATTTCCCAAATCTGACATGGAAATAGAAATCATATGATAAGCATGCATTCTATAATCGAGACCTGATAATCACAATTGCAGGATTTGAACTGTCAATTTGTCACAAAATGTGGGAAGGAGAGCCTGACATTACCTAAATTTTCACTGGATGCATAAGGGGTACGACGAGAGCGTGTCTGCTGATTTGTAGGCTACACAAGGAATAAGAAAAATCTCAGCCAATTTAAGAGAGATCATTAAAATATAAATATTATTCCTCAAGTGACTTTTCTTATAACTAGGATCAGGACATAAATTAGAGAACTTGGTTTCAATCTCATCCAACTAGAGCAACTTATACAAAATCAACAAATTTGATATAGAATAAGAATAATTATTCACTATAGAATAACATATTTGAACTTTATCTAGTTTATTAACCATATTGGGTCATGGGAACAGCATTGTATTGTTCAAGTTGGTGAGAGCAACTTAATTTCTTTAGGAATGCAGTAAGATCACTGTTCAATGAACCAAAAAACTAAATAAATAAATAATTGTAGATGACGGAAAAAATAAGTTGGGGGTTGAGAGTTGACATTTTTTCACCTGTAATTTGGGTCTCAGAGCCTCAAGAGGTCCCTTTGGCTTGTGTGGATGAGCTCCTGCTCCTTGCTGTCACCAATCAAAGAAGTTAAAGTTAATCAAAGGTCAAAAACTTTGCTTGGTTAGGATACCCCATCTAAACTCCAGTCCTCTTGACAGCACCAAAAGAAGAAAAAAAAGAGAGAAAAAGAAAGAAGAAAAGGAAATAAATCCCCACCATATGGGAAATAAAGAAATATATTAATGCTCCAATTTGAAGAATTGCAAACATTACAATCCTTAGATATATTAGGACAATCGAGTTTTGAACTACTGGTACCTTTCCCAGTGCCCAATCAGCTGAATCAAAGTATGCCCTTTCATGGTCCTGCAAAAGTACACAACATTAGAGTGTAATAATATTATCTTACTGATCCCCATCTTACTGATCAGTGTGTAGTGTATTCAGCAATTAACAAAAAAGTGTATCAAGTACCTTGGAAATAAGAGATGGTTTTTTTGGCACAAGCCCTCCATACTTCTTCTTTAGCGTCTCCTCCTGGGAAGAAAATGTCACAGAACAATAAACAATTCATAAATCACTGAGTAGGGATATTTCCTTGGTTTTGCTTCTGTAATTTACCTATAATTACATATGAAACTTGCATTCTGAAAAATCTATCCCATAACAAAATCCAAACCGAGAGAGTAATTATTCACACTTAAGTAGGACAAGCAAACAAAGTATCAAATTCATCAGGCACTTATTGATTGGCATCAGAACTTTCATAATGCTTCTCTTATTAGTTATTATCATGTATAGATTTCCCAACCAGCATATCAACAACTGTTTGCAATTCAACCTCTATTTACACCAATATGATTCAATTCTCAATCAATTAAATTGTACAAATGGACCGACATCACTTAAGCAGCAATTAGATGACTTCACGAGACAACAACCTCCGACAACAAAAAGTTCGTAACAGGTCAAATCAGTGTCAGCATATAGGGACCTGATAGAAGTGATACTGAAAATGCAAACCCACACAACCTATAGAGATGAAAACAATATCCTAGATAACCCCCTGTTGAGGAGACAACATTGCACTTACTGCATTTATCTCTGGATTTTCATTGCCTTCAAGGTTGGCCTCAGCAGGGGCAGCATCAGGCTTCATCTCTGACATTGTGCACTAAACAAACTACTCCGGAAATCTGCAATTGGAACAAATTTCGTGTCATACTGAAGTTCAATTGACAAAGGTTCCTAAAGATGCGTGTGTGAGAGAGAGATCGAGTTGTTTAATAAGCAAACCTTCCATAGGCTATTTTATTGTAAAGTAAGTGCAGGTTCATTCACTAATATTTGCTTTAGTTGCTTATTTTGTCCAGATCTAGCTCAGGCTTAACTGAATTTCAATCACAGCCTGTACCAGCATATACTGGCAATATTAGTATTTTGGCACCGGCTGACATCAAAATCCTTTAAAAAATGAAATGATCTAGCATGAAATAAAACATAGCTAACAAATATGAAATGACTGATTGATTCTAGTATGAAGCACCACACAACTAACAAATGTAAAATCAGGCAATTTCATGAAAATAAATGCATTCACAGGTAACATTGTTTGAATGTAAGAATATTCGTTTCGCTACTGCACCTAGGTTTGTTCATTTGTGCATAGACAATTCACTATTCAGTAAATCTTTTGGAATCAGTGATCAATTTCAAAACGAACGATAGAGCATTTGACTGAACCTCCGAAATCAAATCACATATGTACTACCGATCCAGGTCAGAAAAATAAAAAGGAAAAACAAGGAAAGATTAAAATTAAATTACAGCTACGAACAATTCATACTGTAAATTTCGTAGCGGAAATCAGAAAACAAAATCAATTTGCATTTTTACTAAAATGCATCAGCAATATATCTATAAAAAAAATCAATCGAATCAGACTCACCGTCCGAGTTACGCAGATTCTGATCACTTATCTCTTCACGATTTTTTCAAAGGCAAAGCACAGGTGGATCTGATTGATTGATGATCGGAGAGATATTTAAGTAGTGTGAATGTATGTTTCGTTATTTGAAGAGGAAGACGAATAGAATAAATAAAATAAATAAATAAAGAGATGATGGTCTCTCGCTCAAGGAAAAAAAAATAATAATAATTTTTTTGGGCCGGAATTTTGTTGGGCCAGCTAATATTCTTACCTTTTTTTTTTTTCTCTTCCATTTAATTGGATTTAAGAAAACTTCTGAATTTCTTATTAGAAAATTGATGACAAGCTTGAATTATAATGCACTTCTAATACAAAGTGGGCCTTAATAAAAAAAAAAATAATGCACTTCTATATTCTTACTACTACTAAATAATTGACATTAATATGTTATACCTTGTTAAATTTAGATTTCTATATTCTAAATTTAACAACTAAATGGCGTTTTAGTTCGACGAAGTATATAATTATTGGAGAGGCAGCAGTTATATCCATGCAAAAGGAAATAAGAAATCGATGGTTGTACGGGCATAGATGCAAACATGAAAGAAAGAAAAAAGTAGCTTAGGAAAGACGCTAAAGCTTTATTCTCTTTTCTCTGCCACAGTATTATTCACAATTCCTTTTGTTTTGTTCGGATATTACACGACAGTTTGTTTACTCAAAGCCTTCTAAGAAAAGATAATTGATTTGTCCCTTTCTAAATATTTCTGGCAATTGCACTTCTTTTGCATACTTTTTTTCCTATTAGCATATATTAGGATAATAATTAGAGTAAAATTAAGGTGTTTTTAAACTCACTAAAAGAGTTGATTAGCTTAACTAAAAAATTATTAAAATCGAATTCAAATATAAATTTCGAATAATTGAACCGATTTATATAATGAGCGATGTGTTTACATATCAAGTTTATTAATTTTTGAATCGTTTAATACAAAGTCAAGCGGTCAAAATATTGAAAGTTTACAAATTATTTTCATGCTTTCATTTTTTTTGTTAAGTTTTGATCGCTTGACTTAGAATTAAATAAAATAAAAAGTTATAAATTTAATATGCAAGCACATCACTTGTTATGTAGACCGATTTCAACGGTTCGAATTTGTCATTTGAATTTGATTTCATTAAAAAATTTAGTTAAGCTCACCACCTTTTTGGTGAGCTTAAGAACACAATAGATTTAATCTAATAATTATTACTTTTGAAACTTATCTTATTTTTTTGGCTAAAATTGGTCAGGATTTGGTCATATTTTCAATCCAATCCATATTAATTAGATTATTGCTATAATAATCTATCACCAATCCGCATAACTCAAATTCAATCTAATTCATTATTTTTTTAGCGGTCGAATTTTGATTCAAATAAATTATAACATGAAAAATATATTTGCAACATATAAAACTCATTTTATCATCGTGTTGCGCCTTAAAAGCTCTACTCTTAATTTAATCTTCAAATAAGCAAGTTGTTACGGTTTTTTTTTTCTTTACACTTGTACTGTGTTTGTATATAAGTCGTGAATACATTTCATCGTATATCAATTAATAATTTTCATTGTACATATTTCAGGCATCTCTCGCAACACATATGTATATTTAATTTAGCCTCAACTATCATTATTTGGTCAGAAAAAGAAATAGTAACGTGATTTTCACTGTAGAGAGAGACAATGAAATGAATTATTTGAGGAGACAGATTTGCGGTCGGATCGACTTTTACTGCTCTTTTTAAAACATTTTTAACCAATATTATTTAACGAATTAGCAGATATTCGATCCATAATCAATCCAATAAAATTAAAATCTAATATTTTGATCGGATAAATTTACATTCCATTCGACAAATTATCCGAATCCATGTACACACTTAATTTTGGCACGATTATGAAATAGCGACTGTAATTAAATCGAGGTGATATCTCCAGTCCTTCTCCATCTAATAACTTTTTTTTTCCTCCGGTGCTTGTATATTTTATTGTGCAGAAGCTATAAATACTTGTTAAGAACATGATTTTCAAACTACTTTTGCAACTTTTGAAAGTAATTATTCACAAAAAAAATATCAATTCACATTGTTCACAACAACTTTCAGAAGACCAAATTGCAAAATGAGCAAATCTCTTGTATGATGAAAATTACAAAATTTCAGATAGACCCCCCTCCCCCCGAATACACATCCGATGTAGTAACATAAAAATATGAAGTGCCCGTCCCTCAGTAAAAACGCTGTTCGTACAGTAAAAATCTTGCCTCCTCAGTCAAAATCTATCCGTGATTTCAATTCGACGATCTATATTACACCACGTTTACTGTACCAGCAAGCCACTTACACCACGTTTACTGTACCAACATGCAGTACTTTAGCAGATACGAATTCCACCCCCCACCCTCCAAATTGTAACTAGTGAATCTATATTAGGTTGTTAAAATGCTAGTACTAGAAACTTTAGGATTCTTTTTGAAGGAAGAACTGTAGAGAAATCCAATCAAATCAATCAGTGATAATTTCTAATATGGCAACAAAATAAGGGAAAGGGGTGGTACTGTGGTAGCACAGTTGGTTACAGAAGAAGTTCTAGGATTTTGGTCTACTCAAAGATCTAGAGTTTGATACTCCCCATTTTGATTTAAAACTTGAGAGCAAAAACTCCACTTCTTCTCCAAAAAAAATGGAACAAATAACAATGAAAAGCTTATTAGAACTTAAATACATATTAGATTACTAGACCCAACTGCATTACAAGCATTTAAAGTTCAATACTGAAACAAACACAACAGCTCACACTACAATATTATATCATATACTGTTTATTATATTATTATCTAATTAACCCAACTTTACAAACAAAGAGCTAATTCTCTTTGATATGGTAAGCTGATCTGGGCAGTTGGCTTGGACTGGTACGATCATACGATTAGAAGAAGAAGAAAAAGGGGATTGCGAGGATGGAGATGATGCCCAAGGTGGGAACGATGGAGCCTGCCTCGAAAGCCTTCCTCGGAGTTGCCATACGAGAGAAATGTTGAAATGCCAGATATGCAGCTATGGCCAAAGCTATGATGGCACCGCCTTGACTTCCCCTGTTGATGGGTTTTTCAAAAATCAAAATAAGAATAATGTAATTATTATATTTGTCTTTCATATACCTCAAGTGTTTGTACTGAGTGAAGTTTAATTGAGAAAGCAGTGCAATCGGGATTACTTTGAGTTGCACAGGGTGAAATTCAGATTTCCTTGCCAAATGGTTTTAACTGTGTTAAAATGTGGGTGACCAGGCAATTTTAGTATATTGGCATGCTACTGCTAGTGGTTCTACCAGTTTGCGGTTACCACTGAAATATTCATTCCTTTTTATCAGGGAACTCATGAAAAAGTGTATCAAATACCAATTTTACTGATCACTGTGTAGGGAACTCATGAAAGCATCAACTATAATTCCAGAAAACCAATGATGATGATAAAATTTAAAATTCACTCTCTGCATTAGACAAGTATGCATGCAAGTTCTGTAATTTACTACTGTTTACCAATTTACCCCTTGTAGCATCTAAAATGGTCCCAACAGAACATGCCAGTTAATGCAAACTAGGTATATCAACTTTCTTCAAATTTGGCTTTGATCTATCTGACATCGCCAATATGTAGGTTAAGAAGTCACATAGAGAAGTTAACTGTCAAATTGAGAAATCCTTTTCCTTCTAAAGTCAAATAAGGAATGGTACAAAAACCACAAACCTGAGACTCATTGCCTGGTAAGGAGCTGTTATCAGAAACAGCATTGTAAGGAAAGGAAGATCCAATTCAGCTAAATCATCAATTAAAGAAAAAAAGTGTTATCATGATTGATATCACACTATAGTTTTATCGTAAACTGAATAATCAGCAGCATTCATCCCATTAGAATCTTGCAAATCAACATTCTCAGAACACAACTGGTATTGACCAGTAAAGATTGTAACAAGGATTTTCTGTCAGACCTTTCGTTATTTCTGTTTTTTTCTTTTCTGTTGGTTCTTTATTTATTTTTATTTAGTCAAGTACCTGGAATGAAGTAAAATAGGCGAATCAGCAGAGTCAGGAAAGCAGTCCACATACCATACTCACCCCTGCAAAATAAACGCAAATTAAATTGAAATATAACTTATTCCTCAATAAAAAAATGAAAAATAATTTTGATGTTGTTGAAACAAGAGAAGGGAAAAATTCATTGAATAAAGTGAAAGTCTCACTTGATCCATGCTACAATACTAGCTGGAGCTTGAAGAGCAAATAGGGGCACCAGGAAAGATTTCTGAATGGTAGTTCCTCTAGTCACCATCAGTATTCTACAATAAATTTACATTTGAACAACTCTTAAGATAACTGAATTAGAAAGTTTGAAAAATATAGTTTAGATGACACGTTTTCCTGCAATGGATCTGACTAATAAAAAGGAGGAAGTAAATTTAGAAAACAATTAGGATATATTAAGCAAAGCTGTCCACATCCCTACATATACAGGGTATTAATTAAACCAAATTGAACCAAGGATATGGAAAAGTAAAAGCTAACTTACAAATATCAAACAGATCACTGAGATTGATAATTTCTATTCAAACCTGAAATATGTCAGTACCACCACCCCAATTGTATTCTGACAAGACCGATTTTGATTTTGAATCACATAACACGGACCCACGATGAGCTCGACACAAAAGTTTGTTTTAACGGACACCAACTTAGATTATATATGAAAATCAAACTATCCAATACCTATACAACATTGCTCATAACCAATTTGAATATTTCAAATTAGAGAACAAAATAAAACAAGATCACAATTAAGAAAGTGTAGGAAAAGCTCACCCAGTAGAAACAACTGAGACCCATTGGAGAGTTTGCATGCTCACTGGTACAGATGAGCGAACGACCATCTCACGCTTCCTTTCCTTGTTCGGCATAGCAATCCTGAAAATTGTAAAACAAAAAACCACTAAAATCATCAAGCATGGAAATTCATCAGCGGCGAAGTTCAACAGATTGCAACGATGGTACACTACTGTTCCCAATAAATTATCAGCTAGAACGATAATGTGGCTCAAATTTCTTCTGTCTTTTATTCAAAATTAGAGATTAGATGACTGATGGATAGCGTTACCTGAGGGGGTTGACAAGGGGAGCGCGAGAGGCCACGCCATCAAAAGGAGAGACAACGCAAGCTTGATTCCTCGAGGCCTTCAGGTGGAAAACTGAAGGAGAGACGAGGGATTTGGAAGGGAGAGCCAAACGGAGGGAAGCCATGGCTGTCAGGCAATGCTTCGTTCTTTCTTGCTTGCAGTGATTTTATTCAGTGATTGATTGATTTTAGAGGACAGCCAGGTGAGGTATAAATAGAGACGAAATGACCGTTTGATTTTTTGTAGACACTATCTAGTACCATAACATGTGGCGATATTATTCATAGAGCACAAAACGGGTCATCCTACCATGGGGGACCATGATTCAGTGATAGATATGAAGCGTGTGCGTCGTTTGGGATCTTGAGTGAAGGAAAACTCGAGATCTAAAGTGAGGGGTGCCACTGCCACATGGCAGGCTCTGGAGAGAAGTAGAGCGGTCTGCTCACGCGCGGTGAACTGAGATGAGGTGAGGCGCCTCAGCGGCTCAGCCCTCTCCAAACCCAAAACCAAAGAAAGCAACTGAGGCGATGGCACGTTTTCCACCTGTCGTTGTCTTAACAATGGATTGTTTCCCCTGATTTTGTTTTAACCTGGCTAAATCAGAACACAAGTTTTGTATCAAACATCTTGGTAAAGGATAAAAGTAATAAATATGCTAATTACTGGATTTTTCTTTTTTCTTTTAAAAAAACAAGAATTTTGTAATAATTAATTAGATATTCTAGACTGATATACATTTTAATTATATAATTGTTAAGTCACATCTTTTAATAATTAGTTTTGGGTAAGACAAAGTCTTCGTAGGCGAGATCTGAGATTCAAGTTCTGATTGAAAAATAATTAGATTTGGTCAACTGCACATGTTGAAGGATTCAACAAATAATTTTGTATATTTCAAAAACTTTATTAACATAATTCTAATTTATTATTGTTTTTTAGACATATAGGTTTTTGAAACCTCCAACATATATTACTAAGTGCCTCTTAATTCGGATGTAAAATTTTGTGCTCACGAAAGATTGAACTCGTGTTCTCATTAAAGTCCTAGGCCATTTGCATAATTAGTTATTGTTAAAACATATTATGTTTAAAATCAAAATAGTTAAGGACACATCATGCAATATATGTTCGAGTAAAGATGTCGTGTTCCTACGAGCATGGAGGTCTTTTGTGCTTTTAACTCAAAAAATATACTTAATTATCTTACAATTTTGATTTATCTTTCTCAATAAACTGTTTATGTTGAAAATTTCTAGGAAATCAAATTTCGTGAATTTTTAGCTTTCTAGCTATTTTTTAGATGTATTTTTTTAAAGGGAGAATTGGCTCCATGCCACTCCAAAACACAAGAATTAGCAAATTGCCACCTTATAATCCATACTTTGGTTATTGCCATCCCAAAATGTCTCCTCTTTGTTTTTTGCCACATGCATCTATTTTACACTTTTTAGAAAATAAAAAATACAGAAATAATTTCTTATTCTAAAAATACCCTTCTCTCTCAAAGTTGGTTTTACTGCAGTGCCAAGTCGCTCGACCCCTTCTCCCTTCCTTCGATGCCAATTGCTACGATTCATTGCTGCGACCCCAGAACTCCATCTCCTGCATGATTAATTAATTCATTGTTGCGATTCTTTCCCTCTTTCCATCTCCTGACCATCACGATTTGCTTCTCCATCCTGCCGAAACCCTAGCATGACTCATAGTCGTAGGAAACTCAGAAACAGCTCTGAGTCATTCTCCTTGCCATTAATTCCTTGTCCAGATTGTGGATTCTACATTATGAAACTTGTTAGGGACAGTGAATTGGTGTTTTACGGGTGCTCAAACTACAAGGTTTGATTTACCAGAAGGTTCCTTTTTTTGTTTACCAGAAAGTGCTGATACTACAATTCCTTTATCGAGTTGGTTTTGATTTACCAGAAGGTTTGATTTGTTGATAGGATAATGGATAATTGATATTGGTTACAATTGAAAAATTACAATTGACAAATTACAATGGATAACTGATATTGGTTTTGATTTACCAGAAATAGGAAAAATGTGTATAATTGAAAATTACAACTGAATATCGAGAAGGTTTGATTATTACAACAGAAATTATTTACAGTGGAATCAGGTACAAGTTATACCAGAATCCTGGGACCTTTCTGGTATAATTACAACTCAAAATTACCACTACTATTTTTGTTATGCCAGAATTATTTAAAGTGGAATCGAGTTTTTGAAATCAATAACTGGTTATATTAACTGATATTGGTATTACTACAACAGAAATTACCCAATTATGAATTTTACATGACGGAGAACGAGTACGAGGCCTACCTCTATGATGCAGGACTACTAACAATGCGGGACGCCGCAAACGATGACATGGAAAATAGGAAAAGTGGCGTATCTTGCTGTTGTTGTCAGAAACATTATTGTAAGGTTATGAAAGAAATAAAGAAGAAAGAGAACTCTCATCGCAATGTTGTTGTCATGAATTTAATTATAATGCTTTGCATTTTGATTGTGATGATAGTCAAATGATATGTAATGCTTTGTAATGATTTGTAATGGTTTAGAGGAACTTTCAGTTGGGGTCATACTTTGTAATGAAGTTGACAATTTAATAACTCTTTCAATTTTAGCAATTCGGATAATGTTTTGTAATGCTCAATTTATGTGATGAACTCCATGCCAAATTGCCAAAAACTAAAGCACATTCACAACTAGATATGAGAATTGATATATGCTGTTTTGTAATGTTTTGTTGCCATTTACAACTCTGAATAATTTATTTGACCCCTAGATATGTGTTGTTTTGTATTTGTTAATATCAACCTATTCTTTAGAATCCATGGCTGCATATGACGCTAATACAATTCAAATTCTTACTGAAGAAAACATCAACCAATTCTCTAGGTATTCATGTACACCTTTTTTTTTTATCAAACTATGGAAGTGAGAATCGATAACATACTGAAGCAAAACTGTCAAAAAGTCAAACTGCAAACCTCAAATAGAAGATGCGGATGTCTACTCAATTCGAGACACCAAAATCTGAAGCTTCAGGGCAATAACATACAACAATGGTACCAAAGATATGTGCCAATAACATACAACAATTATGAGATAAATCTTGTGCCAATAACATACAACAATTGTGCCAAATTATAACATCCAAACTGCCTGCAACAATGCAAATTCAAAAGCTTGGCCAGTGAGAATCGATAACATCCAAATTCACTGACTATTGGACACTTCGCACTGCTTTTTCCCCCTCTTCCTGCAAGCAAAATGTAATTGAGTGTAATATATAATGATATAATTGAGAATCGATAACAGTTTGGATAATACATCCTAATCCCCCTCTTCAACAGTGATACCATCCGAATTGCCCACAGTTTGGATAACACTGGTACCTACTATGATATAATTGAGTGTACTATATAATGAAGCAATTGAGTGATATAATTGAGTGTAATATATAATTGAGTACCTCTTATTTGTAACACTGGCTGAAGCAACATCATCTTCTACTGGTTCTTTGCAAGTTCTGCCTTGATGACCAAATTGCCCACATCTCTTGCATTGATGCCTTTTTTTAGTCCTTGATTCGAGACATCCCAAAATGCGTTTCTTTTTTGGCCTTCCGGGTGGTCTTTTCATAATAGGTGGATATACCTTGAAACCCGGCTCAATGCTTGCCCGCTTTAATTTGTCGGACATTGGTCTCATGCCTCCTGCATAAGCAATTCTAAATTTCTCAACTGCGAAATATTCATGAACGTAATCCTCTATCCGGGCACCTCTAATAGAGCTAATGAATGCAAGCGCGTGAATGTAAGGTATCCCGCAAAGTTGCCTCTCTACATGTACACTCTTGTTTGTCCAATTCAACCGCATGCCTCCAAACATTCCCATCATATCCCCTTCCACTGATCTCTGCCCAATGAACACCAATTTTGTTGACGATAATCTTTCCAAACTACCTACTCTTTGCGTTCAACTGTTGCATTATATTGGGTAGAATAACACCAGATATTTTTTCCCCTACCAACCTCCTTTGCTCAAATTTAACGGCAATTCGTTGTCTAATCTGATCAAGGAAATCCACAATATGCAACTCTTTCAAATCCCTTATCCAACTGTTGAAACTCTCTGATATGTTATTAGTCACATAATCACACTTTACTGCCTCAGAAAACTTACTTCTACACCAAAGATGCAGATGATTGTTCTCAAGATATTTGATAGCTGCTGGTGATGCCTTCTTAACCTCATTCAAGTGACCTTCACACTCTTTAACTGTGTACGCATACGCAGCAGGCTTCATGTGCTTATCAAAAGCTTGGCCATGAAATCTTTTTTTGAAGTTCTCCATCATATGTCGCATGCATTCTCTGTGCTCGGCACCAGGAAACACATTAGCAATAGCATTTTCCAATCCTTTTGATGCATCCGATGAGAAAGCAATATTCGTTGGATTTCCAATTGCCTCTCTCAATTGAATCATAAACCATGTCCAATTGTCAATTGTTTCCAGATCAAAAACTGCATATGCAACGGGATACAACCAGGTATGACCATCAATACCCGATGCAGCTGCTAATTGTCCCTTCCACTTGCCTGCCAAAATATTACAAACATAAATTAGGTACATATATGAGAATTTGCTTTAACTTATGAATTTGCTTGAAATAATAAAATTAGGTACATACCATGTAGAGCGGTCGAATCAATTCCCAAATATGGTCTACAACTATTTAGAAAGCCATCTATGCACGGCTTGAGTGCTACAAACATTCGGCTGAACCGCATCTTATCTCTGTCTCCATAACAATCAATCTTAACGATGCTTCCGAGACATTTATTTTCCAACTCTGCCTTGAAGCTGTACAACAACTTGAAGCTATCACCCCATGAACCCTGTATTTTCTTAAGAGCAACTTCTCTTCCCGACCAAGCTTTGTAGTAAGTCAACTTCACATGAAACTCATCCTCTAACTTGTCCTTCACTTGCTTTGCTCCAACTGTGGAATTTTTTGCCAACCAGTCTCCAACCCTATCGGATACCCACGACTTAGAAGTCATCTTTCCTGCAACCATGCAAGTCGATGGACATGTATGTTCATATGGCAATAACTTCACCTGCAAGTACAAAATCTATATCTATAAGCATGATCTTGAAAGTTTAGTAAAAAAATGCTACAAGTTCAAATTAAACCGTCAGATAGTTTACCGCAAAAGTTTTATCTTGGCATATGGAAGCTCGAATGGACAGTCAGAATGCTTGCATTTTCCAATGGACAGTCAGAATGCTTGCATTTTCCAATGAATCTCTTTTTATCCGACTTCACTGTAACAAATTCAAACTCCTTTTGAATTGCAAAATGCCTTAAAGCCTTTCTGAATGTAGCTGCATCTGGAAATAATGCGTTAACCTCTATTTTCGAGTTGTTGGGGTCACACGCAATGGTAGTTTCAACTTCACCTACATCCACTATTTTTGGATCCTCACAAGCTACCATATCCTTCATAATAGATTCTGTAGTGCCCTTCGAACTAGATCCTGGACCATCATGTACCTCCGCCTCTACCTCCAACTCACTTACATTGCCAATACCATACAGTACCTCATCATTGTATCTCACACTAGGCTCACTACTCACAAATGGATCAGAATGATCAACATTGTTGCAACCTTGAGAGCTCTTTGCTTGGCTTTGATTTGGTGTTGGATTCGAACCACTACACTTAGAACTTCCGTCTGAATCACACAAGACTACTAGAAATGATATTTTCCTTTCTTCTTCATACATTCTAAAAATATTTGGTATTTGCACCTCATAAAGTAATTCCACATCTTTACCTTCTGTTTTGTCAAAAAACCAAATTTTAGGTGTTTGAGAGCTCCCCCATTCGACCTTCTCAGATAAATCACTTTTCAAATCACAGATAGAAAACTTATCCGAATCCACAACCCATTCATGTGTCCACCCTTTCACATATTGTCACACCCCAGAAATAATGACTAGCTTAGGAGTGTAAATCCCGCCACGTGTACTTGATTTCAAGTACACGAAAGGCTTAATTGGCCACTCAGAAACACATATAAGATTTATTTATTATAGTTAATTTGAAGGAAAAGCACACATTTCACACAGTACATAATCATCCAACAAATACATATATATAATCCAGCGTCTGGATACAAGGTTTTCAACGGAAGCAAAACAAAAGTAAAATACATACTGAAGAGGGCGATCCCATCAAAGGATATGGGACCGACCCTAGCTAACCTACTACACACTAATCCTAACAAAAAGGAATAAAAGAAAACAAATGAAGTGATCCTAAAAAAACGAAAGATGCTGGGGACTCCATCCTAGCTCTCTCCTCTGGACAGCAAAAGAACTTCTGCTCCTTACCTGGACCCCACAACCAACCGTGGAACGTGAGTAAATTATAAAAATTTACTCAGTGTGGATTAAGATCCAGCCTTTGGGATTATATCCGATTCAAGGTTGGACCAAATCACATTTACTGAGAATACCTATATTTAGTTACAACACCTGACTTGTATTTAGTTTAACCATTAATCAATTTAAATAATTAAATCTATCCAAGAGACGATACGAGAAAGAAACCCAAAATATTTATGAGGAATAGTAGTATACAATACTAGTAAGGAAAGATATCAAACTCCCAGACAAATGTTCAAAGAATCAAATTTTAGAACCTCGGGTATAGGACTTCAGGATTCGCCCCCTTAGACGGGTTTAGTATGTCAGCCGCCAATCTAAGGGTATCGTTAGACGGGTCTAATATATCAACCGCCAATCTAACTTAATTCTGAGTTTCCAGAACGAAACGCCCTGGTAATAGCATGAGCGGCTATAAAAGCACACACTCGATCAAAAGCGAATCGAGAAGCCTACCTTACAAGGAGAAAATAATAAACATAAACTTTCGGTCTCAGCCGTCATACGGAAATAACCGACTACCCGTTTGAGTAACAATAATAAAAGGAACTCCCTGTACCAACCAGGGGCCAAAAGGGAGCCCCAGACTTCCTCTGTACCAACCAGGGGCCAAAGGAGGAAGTCCTTCGAATATTAGGAGATCTCGAAACATCGGCTAATAGAAATATAAAGAACGGAATAGCTCCAATACGTCACATATGACACGCATACTCTAAACTGAGAAACCGAACCTTAATCACTCAAGGAGGAAGTATTATAATAATATAATAAGGATCTTGAGAATAAAACTCTCTAACTGGCACTACGAGTCATCAAGTGATGATCATCGTTGGTGAGGATTAGTCGAATGTCCTTGAGGACATCCCGTTGAGAATATCCCATGAGCTATGTCAGACACCATGACACATATTCCCTCCACGATGCCCTCAGACTACATCCATCCTAAAACTCACCGGCCCGACTCTCAACACTCCCAACGAGTATAGATATATAATATTTACACGCATCTACCTACAAGTAATCTAATAGCCTATACGATCCGTATATCGAATCTTACGTGCAATATGAATGCAGGTGACATGCAAATGCAGGTTGGTCTCAAATAATGGTACAGTTACCAGCATGTAAGTATGGCAATTTTCAAGTCTATGGGCCTGATTAATTAATGTTGGTAGTTGGTACCGCAATTCAGTTTAGGTAAGTCTGGTTGGTCCTATTAAAAGAGAAAGGAATATAATCCCCAGGAATCCACACCTGGAAAGAAGCGCTAGCTACTCTATCGAAGGCTCTGCTGCGTCCACGCTGACCTCAGCTTCGTATGCAGCTGCGTCAGTCTCATCCCCTGTGTGTGGGTCCGAGTCGACTAGATTTCCTATTTATTTGTGTTGAGTTTGTTCAATTAGTCGAGGAACTCGTGAAATTAAGTGAAATCAAATGACAAGGTATCGACGTTTGAGACGTCCTTGATGCTCCTAATATAATTTCTTTAACAATTCTACTTAGTCAAATCTCGCATGCAGTGTCTGTGCTGCACGGCGAGTGGGTGCATGAAACACATGTCTCTGTTTCTTGAGGTGTTATTCTAGGTGCATTACTAATCACATTATTTATTATGACGTCAGGACGATATCTTACAGAACCTAAATAAAGCACATCACGAGGAAAACATGTTATAGAATCAACCACTTTTAGTTGGACTTTTAATTAAAATAAGTGAAGAAGAAGACAAAATAATTCTAACAAGTATAGATGTGTATTGGTATTACTATAGAGAAATTGATCAATATACGTTACTGTGATTTACATTTACTTAGTTAATATTGTGTGCGTGTTATATGCTTTTGTATCCCATTGAAATCATAGAGAAATTAATCAATATATACATTTATATTTATTTTATTACTTAGTCACATTTATGTATGCATATAATACTTAATTTGACAGATAGACATTGATCAATATATATATACATACATATATATATATATATATATAATGTACCTTAGGAAAATTGAGCAGTGTATATTCATATGCGTGGTATTTAATGTTACTTAGTCAATAAGTTATATGTATTATACTTAATATGCTTTAGAGAAATTAACCAATATATATGTCATTAAGATTAACCATTTACTTAATCATTATTGTGCGTATATCATGTGTCGTATATATATTGTGACTATATTGTGACATAACGAAGTTGATCTACATATATATTTATCTTTGTAATATTACTTGTTATGTTTGAGTGTGTGTAGCATACGCACTTTAGTTGTTCATTACATTTTGATGCGATATAGAGAAATTGATCAATATATATTATTATATACATAATTATACTTAGTCCAATCTTGTTGGTGGTGATTCGGATGTACTTTATTAGCTATATATGTATATATATTCATATATAAGTATATATATATGTATATATATTCATATATATATATATATATATATATATATTCATATGTTTACTTATATACATGCATGTATATATGTAATTCATTATATATATTTATTTGGTTATTTTGTATGTATATATATATGTATTACACTAAATAAAACTTATAAGTATTTAATTATATTATTTGAATTATATTCATTATTTCTAGTATAGAGAGATTGACTGATATACATATATATATATATATATATATACACATATATATTATACTTACCTTCAGTCATTATATTCTATCCTTATTTAGTTTAAAATCTTTAATTAGATATACTTAATCGATTTCTAATGAAACGTACTATATACCCACTATGTCACCAATTTTGTTTCTTAAAACAATAGAAAGATTTTTATATTACCACCTTAATGGTGCTTAGTATCATACGCAAGGATAAGGATAATATGTAGTGAATTATTATTATTATTATTATTATATATATATATATATATATTTAACGATTTTTAATGTTCAATATTAAGCTAACTAAATTTCTAATTTCTTATTTAGAACCTTAAAGTTACTAGAAGTTCGATAACACCCCACTGGATCCAAACCTTAATTTAGGGTCCAGTGGTCCGCATAACACAACAAACCCAGCGCTTACGACATACCTATGCTGCACTGGCGCTGGCAAACCAGTGCAGCAGAAATTTGGTGACTGGTAAAGGTACCGAAAAGGTTCGATCAGTGTAACTGTGGTCAATGCCTACCAGAATTAGTGCAATGTCTGACAGAAACCATTACATAGCAGAGTAGAACCAAAAAGCCGATTTAGTCGCAGTATTAATTATTAGTTTTAGTTTTACCAGAAAGCACGGGTCAGACTATTATTAAGTTCGCAGTTCTGCTGGTACAATGTCCGGTCAGAGGCAGGATACAGTCAGACCTAACTAATTTACAACGGAGTAATTTACTACAGAGTAGTAACGTCACCATTAAGTTGGTAGTGAGAGTTAGATCTGAACGAACTCATCCAGGCAGTGGCTCGATGGCCACTGCCATTACAACTATAAAAATAAGCAGCAAGGAGGCAATCACACAGATCAAGGAATAACCACCAACGAGACAGAAAATAAATAATGAATAGATGAACGTTTTACCAGTATTTGTTCAGGGATGGTCGAGCTGGGTCAGATTTTTGCGTGGGCTTCGGGTTACGTTTCTGCAACAGCCTCACCAGTCAGCCTATGCAGCTCTTCCATGATTTCTCGAACTATTATTTGTTTGGTGTGAAAATTATTATGGAAGCTAATCTCAAACACATGAGAGCAAAACTAATCCAACCGAATAACACCTACATTGGTTAAATAAATAAGGGAAGAAGAAATTTAGGCAGTGGGTGTTGGGGATCGGATGGCAGGAACAATAGTGAAAGAGAAAAGGAGAGAGGAGAGAGGCGTGTGGGGAAGGGGAATTGAGTAAGTGGGTAGTAGGAAAATTAATTGATGGTAGAGGGTATAAGTAGCGGTATGGCAGGGAGAGAAAATGAAAGGGAAAGAGATTAAGGGAGAGAGAGGAGAGAGGGTATGATGTGGCGGAGAGAGAAGAAGATGGGAAAATGAAGTTGGGAGGGTGCAACGGTTGGGAAAAAAAAAAGAAAAAGAGTGAGGTGGCAGTGGGTAGAGGAGAGAGGAAGAGAGAGTGATTGGTGCGTGGAAGAAAGAAAAAGGAGGAAATTAATTAAAGGAAGAGAGAGGAGAGAGGAGGGAAGGGAGTAGTTTTCTAATGTAATGATTTAAGGGAAATCAGAGGTGGCAGCGGGATTCCAGGGAGATAGAGGAAAGAGAAGAGAGAGGGGTGAGGGGAAAGAAAGGACGGGCATTAATTGTACCAAGTGAGAGATAGTGTTGCCTCGGGAAGGAAAACGAGATTTTCTGTGTTTGGAATTTTGGATTCTCTTGTGTAACTATCCATCTTGCGCCTTGCTCCAACCCAAGAGAAAACCCGTTCCATCCTAATTGTCCTGATCTCGTCGCAGCAGATCCTGAGAGACAGACCTGTCTCTCGAAAAATCCGCCTGACTGTCAGCGGGGTCTTGTGCGGACTCTCGTGTGTGGTCTAATATGCAACGTGCCACAGAAACATACAATGGTGACCCGTTGGGTCGCAGAAGGCTTGCACGCGATGTGGTACATAGGTTTGATAATTAAAAACGTTTTAGGTTTTAAATTAATGGGTTTTGGGATGGTTTAAGGTCCAGATGTTGCGACCCTTCGTGTTGCAAGTTAGTTCTGACTTGAAACGAGTCAGACAACTCATTACATGTTCACTGTTTTAAATAGAATTTATTAATATAATTCCTTAAGTATATTTTCATTAATTGAATTTGTCATTTATATCTATTTTTCTTTGTTTCATTCTTTATTAATGATGTATTGATTTTCGTACAAAATTTTAAAAGTTACGAAATAAAGAGTTTTAAATTTTAAGGGTTTTTCCTAAGCCTTAAAAACTTAATTAACGATAAATTTCAAAGTTAATATGGTAATTATTTATTAATCTAATTGTCTAAAATGGTGGATTTTACACATATGCTTTTCTACCATCAATTTTTTTGTTCCAAAATCCGTCAATCTTAGCTTCTATTTTAAAGGCGGTCTCCGAATCAATCCTGCACAAAATATAATTGAACTTAGCCAATTCTCCCTATTAGTGTAATTACCAATACAATGGTAGTCAGATGCCAGATGCCAATGGTAGTCTGACTAACAGATGCCAATGGTAGTGAAGGTTAAGTTCACCACTCTTCAACTGACAGATGCCACTGGTAGTCAGGTGCTATCAGCAAAATGCTTACAATAGAAATTCAATTTCAGTGTTCGAGTGAAATTCAATATATACTGAGTAGTCGATGCCAAAATAAACACACTTGAAAGAGACTAGTAGCAGTGTTCGAGTGAAATTGTTTACAACAGAAATTCAATTTCAGTGGAATCGAGTGGATGCAAAATATACACATTTGAAAGAGACTATCGAGGGAAATGAATCAGATGCAAAAATCGGATAAAAATAGAGAGGAGAATAGATGAATACACATCCGGAATCCAGGACATCACCGTCGACAGGTGATTTTGGTGAACGGCGACACCAGTCAATCGAATGAGGGGAGCGCGGGCCAGAGGCCACCTTGCAGAGAAGCGACCTTGCAGACCTTACCGAACCCAATCGACCTTGCAGAGCTTAGCGAACCCAGAGCTTGCAGGGCAGTCGATTTTAGCTGACAAAGAGTAGGAAGTCGATTTGGTACTGCAGTGCTTGGACAGTGCTCAAAATACCCTGAAAATAATATCGAAGGAAGGGAGAAGGGGTCGAGCGACTTGGCACTGCAGTAAAACCAACTTTGAGAGAGAAGGGTATTTTTGGAATAAGAAATTATTTCTGTATTTTTTATTTTCTAAAAGGTGTAAAATAGATGCATGTGGCAAAAACAAAAAGGAGACATTTTGGGATGGCAATAACCAAAGTATGGATTATAAGGTGGCAATTTGCTAATTCTTGTGTTTTGGAGTGGCATGGAGCCAATTCTCCATTTTTTAAAACAACCATGTTTAATATTCAAAATAACATCTTTAGGATTGTTTTTAAAAATAACTAGAAGGCTCGAAAAAATTACGAAATTTGATTTTCTAGAAGATTTCAATATGAACAGATTATTGAGAAAAATAAATCAAAATTTTAACATAATTAAGTACATCTTTTATTTAAGAGCACGAAAGCCCTCCGTGCTCCTAAAACACGATAACTTTACTCATATAATCAAATACTTAAGTGCACACTTTGAAGTGTGTGGAAAAAATCATAGAAATATTCTAAAAATGTGTTCACAAAAAATATTACATAGAAGGTAGAGAAAAATCTTGATAATGAGGTTAAAAGTAATGAGGTTATGTCATGATAAAATTTATTTAGATTCCTTTTCTCACGCCTTTCAGTGTTTAACACGTCTTGTTCAGTGATGATAAAGGATTATCATACTTTTATTTTATCTTCTAATAACTATAATATTTATCACTGTTTTCGTATCAAGTACGAGTTATCTTTTATTTTGTCCATTTGCTGAACGAATTATGTATTTTTTTCTCCATGTTTTTGAAGAATTAAAGTAAACGAATCATGTTTGGTTAGGGCTGTCAATGGGTAAGGTAGAATATAAATGGAGGTATTTTCATACTCATATTCATTAAAATTTTCTTTACTCATACCCATCAAAAATTTCGGATAACGAAATGGATAATGGTAAATAATGGACAAAAAAGATAAAATTTAATAAAAAATTGTATATTTTTGACAAATTAATAGTATCAAATAAATATATACTACTAAAATACAACAATAAATACGTTTTAAATATTACAAAAATCACAAAAATTTCTTCTCATGTCACTTGTCACTACAAAATATATTACGTAGTACTTACTAATTAAACATTATCAAAGAAATAAAATGCAAACCAATTTCTTTATCAATGTACATGATATATTATTTAATACTAAACAAGACATGCATATTTCAATGATGTATAAATTTTTTAGAAATAGATTTTTATAGTTTTAATTTAGTCAATTGTTTTCAAGCTACAAAATAATTTATAATATATATATTTATATAATTTACTCAATGAATAATGGGTACGATATAGTTCTTACCCGTATCCTTATCCGATAAGTTAACGAAATTTTTTTCTTACCCATATCCATATCCGCTTTAGCGGGTACGATAGAAATCGGGTAAACGGCCAAAAAAATTCCATTGACAGCCCTATGTTTGATACAGAGATAAGCTAAAATGATAAAACCAGTTATTCTTTAATCTCTTCACTCAATGAAAAATGTTTGGTAGGAAGATAAGCCGAAATGATAAGAATAGTTATTCTTTAATCTCTTCACTCAATAAATCATGTTTGTTAGAAAAAGATAAGATGAAGTGATAAGAACAACTATTCTTTATTCCCTCCTCTCTCAGATTCAACTATTTTTCTTTCCTCACGTTATTCCTAACAAACATTATTTTAAAAAATATGACCGGTTATTTGATTATCCTTCAACTTTATTTCCTAAAAAAAAGAACAGAAAAATAATAAACAATTATTTAAAAAAGAATCTAAGATAGAAATGAAAATAGAAAAAAAACAAATAGTAATTACTTTCAAATTTTTTGCTTTTGTTCAGTAAAACTCACAAAAATAAATATTGATGCTTGGAATATTGATTATATATACACACATATATATGAGAAATGCTATTATGCTTTGCAAAGCACGTGCTTTGAAATTGTGGATCATTAGATTATGCTTTGTGATTCGTGGCAACATGATGATTGAAGATCCAATGGTCCACAATTTCAAAGCACGTGCTTTGCAAAGCATAATAGCATTTCTTCATATATATATATATATATAGTTGTGCTAAAATACTTTATAAAGCACCAACTTTCCTATACTTTAGACTCGTATCTCGAGATACAAAGTGTAAACCGCCAATTAAGACCGTTAAAAATATTCTCCATATTAACAGTATTTGGAGACCAAATTTTATATTTTTTTGAATTCTTTTACTATTTTATCGGTTAGGTGGAAAATTCATTAATCTAATGATTTACAGACCTTCAATTTAACCAACTTTACACCCATCCGATAAAATAGTAAAAAAAATTCAAAAAAATATAAAATTTAGTCTCCAAATTAATGTTAGTATGGAGAATATTTTCACGGTCTTGATCGGTCGTTTGCACTTTTTATCTCGAGATACGAGCCTAAAGTACATAGCTATTGGTGCTTTATAAAGTATTTTAGCATAACTCTCTCTCTCTCTCTCTCTCTCTATATATATATATATATATAGCAAGGATATGACAATATGAACAGTACACTCCCTCCCGTACTATGCGGTTATGCATGTTCAATTTGTTTAATAAATTGAAATTTAAGTTGATCAACATATTCTTCATATCAAAATCTTATAGGAAAAAAATTTGTGTTTTAGAGATTTCTTGCTATTTTTAATATTTTTGAAATATCTTTTAAAATAGTTCAGAAATGACATTTTTGTAATATTAAATATGGGCAGTTTTTTAAAAACATATTTAAAAATAGCAAGAAAGCCGTAAAATTATGCAATTTGATTTCCTTCAAAATTTTGTTATGAACAATTTATTGAGAAACTTAAATCTCATTTTATTGAGCAAATTAATAACCGGTACGGAAGGGATGTACTATGCATATTACCATATCCTTGCTATATATATATAAAGAGAGAGAGAAAGAGAGAGAGAGAGAAAGTTAGACTACGGTACTTATATAAGCACGAAGCTCTACATGCTTATGACCATATCTCGAATTTCAAAATAGAAATGGATAATATGAACTGTTGAAAATGTTGTTCATGCTAAAATCTACTTTGAAACCAAAATTTTCATTGTTTGGATTTTTTTACTATTTTATTTGATATGTAGAAAATTGAGTAATCTGATGATTTATAGACCTCCTAATTAACTAATTTTCTACCCATCCGATAAAATAGTAAAAAAAATAAAAAATGAAAATTTTGGTTTCCAAGTAGATTTTAGTATGAACAACATTTTCAACGGTTCGAATTATCCATTTGCACTTCGAAATTCAAGATGTGGTCATATGTATAGTAGAGCTCCGTGCTTATATAAGTACCATAGTCTAACTCATATATATATATATATAGTTTTGCTACTATGCTTTGCAAAGAGCGACAAAATGCGCGCTTTGCCATTGTGGAACCATTGGATCTTTGATCATCATGTTGACACAAATCACAAAGCGCAATCCAATGATCTAGAATCGCAAATCGCGCGTTTTGTCGCGCTTTGAAAATCATAGTAGCATAATTATACATATATATATATATATAGAGAGAGAGAGAGAGAGAGAGTATGACTAATGTGAAAACGTTTGCACTTCGGCCGAAATGCAAAAGTTTCACATTAGCCAACTTTTTATGGTCAAAATTTAAATTTAAGTTGCTCAATAAATTCTTCATATCAAAATCTTGTAGTAAATCAAATTTCGTGATTTTTAGAGCTTTCTAGCTATATTTTAAATATTTTTTAAAAACAGTCCAGTTTAATATTAAAAAAATGACCTTTTCAGGGCTGTTTTTAAAAAATATTTAAAATATAGTTAGAAAGCTCTAAAAATCACGAAATTTAATTTCCTACAAGATTTTGATATGAAGAATTTATTGAGCAACTTAAATTTAAATTTTAAACACAAAAAGTTGGCTAATGTGAAACTTTTGCACTTCGGCCGAAGTGGAAACGTTTTCACATTAGCCATACTATTTATATATATATATATATATAGGAGGGATCAGGTAACAACAACTTTGGTGAAACCAACTATAACAACAACCATTTTTTTTATTTTCAAAGTCCAAATTATTGATCCAAACCATTGAATATGATCTTGACAATGAAATACGCTTGCAGATAAATTTTACATTTTTTGAATTTTTTTACTATTTATTAAGACGAGTGCAAAAATATGCCAAAGTTACAACAACCTAAATCGTTGAATTTTGCACCTATCTGAATAAATAGTAAAGAAAATTTTAAAAAAATGTAAAAAGTTGATTTGCAATCGTATTTTATTATGGAGATCATGTTCAATGATTTGGATCAATTTGGACTTTGAAAATAAAAAAAATGATTGTTGTTATAGTTGGCGTCACCAAAATTGTTGTCATCTCATCCCTCCTCATATATATATATGAGGAGGAATTCGTAGGCGCCTAACTTCCAAGAAAATATCATTGTCTAATTGTGTCGACCAACTTAGATCAATCATTTGGTATATATGTATATAGTGTGTGTGTAAATTCCGATGCGTGTCATGGTTTGCATTCTAACTAGAAATTGCATCGCGACCGCCGCTTCTTGGATTTTTTTAAGAAGAAACATTTTGTATTAGAAAAATAAACTGTACAATTATACTAACTTCAATCTTTTTGTTAAATAACATTGTTTCACTGAAAGTAGAGATATAATAATAAATATCATAAATTTTTCTTAAGTTTTTCTTTAAAAGCATGATGATTTATATGAAATGAGAAATATGTGAACATTAATGTCGTGAATTTAATTTTACTAATAGTTTATACTGAAATTAATGACGTGTTTCATTAATGGCGTGTCACGTGTCTAATAACCTGGACACACGTATAATGCAAGTTGAATAGCAAAATGAAGTGTCGACGTGTCATAAAAATTGAACACGCCGACACTTAGCAAGCTTTATATATAATATTGATTACAGATCTCCCATGTTACAAAAATAATAATAAAATATAGAGAAGAATATAATGTCTCTACTTTTGTGTGTCTCTATTGTACCTTCAAAATACACATCAATCATCATATACGTTTTTTAATGCAAATAAATCTAAATAATTCATTAATTTTAATGAATGGTGCAGATTTGAAGGACTATAAAAACACAAAAAATTGAGGCATTCCTTCTCTGAAATAAAATAGCTGGAGAAAAAAAACAATCAAGGAGGTCTGGAATACCTACACGACACAAGATCACTCTAAAGACCCACATATAATCTCTTATAATTTATAAATGGGTTCAGGGCTCAAACCATACAGCATATTGGGCTACAAGATATAAAATATATATTTTAGCATGTCGTTACAAATTGTAGGTCTGCTATACTATTATCTAACAATACAGCAAACTCAAACATGTCATGGGCTTTAACAATAATAATGATAATAATGATAATAATAATATAATGATGATTAGAATAGTAATAAACTAATAATTTCACTAATCTTGACATATGCTATTTTGTTAACCCAACACTAACTCAACATTATCCCAATTTACAATTTCATGTTTGGATTATCACACATTTTAAAATGGCATGCTATATCAAGGCTACATGCATATGCTTTTCAATATATATATATATATATATATATATATATTAGTTGTGCTACTATTCTTTGCAAAGCGCGCAAAACGCACACTTTGTGATTGTGAAACTATTGAATTTTTTATCATCATGTTGACACAAATCACGTAACGCGATTCAACATTCCACAATAAACAAAACGTGTATTTACCGCACTTTGCAAAACATAGTAACACAATTCTATATATAAAATGCAAATAGCTTTGCAGGACTAGTCTTAGACTCAAAATTCTACACTCGTGCAAGATGAGATAAACACAAGAGCTACGTACTGCAAAACTCTATACACAACTTTAATAATTTCTGCACTTTGTATCAATCTCAATATTCTGTTTTAACAACTAATAAACAAATTTTAATAGGACAACGTCTGATAGTGGGAAGAACCACCACACAGAAGCTCTAACGCCTTATCAACCAATGTTGATAAAAGTTCTCGTTGCCGACTGATGCCAACGCTGCCAGAGAAAACATGGAAGCATTCGAGATCCGACGTGGTATCACCTACAAGCCCCAGCAATTCAACCATACCAAATTCTTTGAACAACTTCACGAAACGCGAGTGGTGCTTCATCATCCATGTAGCTTGTTGAACAAGAAATCGTCGAATTCTCGGTACTTCTATTGAGGGGTAGTCGAATCTTTTGAGAATTTTGACGAGAGTTTCAGCGTAATTTTCTTCTGGAATGTGAACTCGGCTGAGCTCAGTGATGAAATGGTCGGTAGTAGTAAGTTTGCAGATCTGATATGTGAGGCCGATAGCGGCTTCTAATATCTTGTCTTTCTCCTTCAAATCCATGGTTGTTTTAAGCACCTAGTAAATTAAAGCAATGAACAATGCGTTTTAGAACCAGGGGATGTCCTGGAACTGGGAAAAAAATGTAAATACTGTAGGAGTTCAATTTTCTCTATCAATAAATCATGAAGGCAAATTCATGGAAGAGAACAGCAATTGAAACATTTCACTACAGTTAGTTATTATACAAAATTAATTCAGTTAAATCTTTTAACCCCTAGCTATAACTATAACTAGTAATACAGACCATTTTGAGAATGAATTAAAACCAAATTAAGACTTTGTTGAAGATTCAAACTACTAATGTAAAGACATATATATGAAGAGAAAAATACAAATTTGGTAAGGAACTTACAAATGGCAATGCCGCATCAACCCTTTCAAGCCGGCTTTTGCATTCATCCCCAGAATAAGCACACAAATTCCTTAGTATTCGTAAAGCATTCAGGCGGAGGTATTGATCACCTAATGCTTCGACAAGCTCACTCATGTCAACTTTCTTCAGTATCAGACAAGAATTTTTCTTACTCTCCAATGCCAGCATGGCAATGCACTCTCCAGCCTCTGTCCTGACGGAGGTCTCCCGTTCCTCCTCCACAGCCGGACTCAAGAAAATGGAGAAGAGCAGCTTGATAACATTGCCTGTAGATGCGATCCGCTCCTTTGTGGTCTCATCCATTGCTAGTCCTGTCAGTATTTCTATTGCCAACTTCTGCAACTTGATTTCCCTGCCTCCATATTCAAGGATGTTTCTCATGTTACTTACTGTGTATACTATATTTGATATTTCCTCTCGAAGGATCTTTCCAGCAATTCCGGTGGTTTCAACTAGCATCTTGACAACCTAAAATTTCACAAGCAAAAACAGTATTTTAAATTACTCAAAAAGATTGCAAATTGTTTCCGGGTTATAATTTGAATGTGATACATTTCTCATAGTGATGCCATAGTTATAATTTAATAATATTTTCTTTGGAAAATGTTTGTACTTGTTCTTTGTAGTACAATAAATTAACGACTAATCATGACTGCTATAGCCAAGAAGCCTAGAAAAAAAAGTAGATTGTGTGACATTTTTAATTACCGTAAGTGATCTCTTCATTGTTTTGATCTGTGAAGATGCCACAAGCTCATTTTGAAAGATCCTTTGAGCATTACTGGTGAAATCAATCACACTTGGTAAGATCCCACGAGAGTTGCCGATCTTGAAGCAATTGTCACGGTCTCTGGCCAACCTCTTAAGCATCAACAACCCTAACAGGTTGAACTCAGAGTAATCATAGCTAGAATCGGGGTGATCCTTGCGCAACAAAGACGAAATAGATTCCATTGCTCCTGGTATTCCTGCAACCCGAAGTGCACTGTGACGCTTACCAGCTACCTCTGATAAGATTTCAGCAGCAGCCTTTCTGATTTCCTGCTCCTCTGACGCTTTCCAGTTCAACATCTCGACTAACCTCTCTATGGCTCGCACATTCGTGCCGATCTTTCTTACTGTCTCAAATGAAGAACTTCTGTTTCCCACCATTTTTTGCAAAATCCTCACCGCAATAAATTGCTCGTCTAAGAATGAAGAATCAAGCAGCTCCTCTGCAAATGAGACAAGATCCATCCTGATCCCGTCAAAAATGCTCCCTTCTATGCATCTGGAGTAAGCATCATAGAAGAACCGCCTGATAGGAATAAGGCCATCAGAACCGAGATTGCATTCTGCGCTGATGTTGTCAAGCAATTTGCGGTATGAGATTTTATATGTCCAGTAAATTTTCTCCAGCAAGAACAACGTGGCCTCCGCTAAAGCGAGGCTGTAGAACAAGTTCAAAGCTGGCGCGCGGTTGTGTTTCTCCTCTTTGTCCACCTCTCCATAGTCTTGTACTATCAAACGATACAAGGAGAAGCCGATGCAATTAAATGCAGACACGAGTTGTAGCCATGACAACCATCTGCTGATGTTCTTCGACAAGAACACCCAACCGAACTGCTGAAGTAGCGGCACCTCTGGCTCGTGCCATTTTCTCATTGTTTGATACCTGTGACATTCATATAAAATAAGTTTTCATGGTACGTATATCGAAAATATCTCATGTCGAAGTCAGGAGTTTCTAGCTTGGTGGGAAAAGTTACTGTTACGGACATTCATTGATGTTCTGAAACTGCGAATTATAATTTGTTGGCAGTTCACTGTTGAAAATTAATTAGTCAATTGAAGTAGTTGATAAACCTCAAAAGCTTCTTTTGAAATTGTTGTGCCTTGGCAGCATCTTCTTTGATCTGTCGGTCTTCATCACGCTCAGGTTTAACCGCTGAAAGCGGGTTAAACACTGCTTTGACAGCACGCCAGAGAAATCTCGAGCTGGTCCTGATCAGACGGAAACTTTTTGGGGCCGCACCGGAAAGGGTCCATGTCGATTGGTGCTGCCACTCGAGCTCATGGCTCCGGCTAAATATTCTAGTGCCCTCGCTCACTAGTATCACCGTCACAACCCAAAAATCTGTTCTTCCAATAAAGATTGCAAACCCACCAAGCAGCTCTACCTGTTGATTAATAGTTGATTAATAGGTGTGAAATTAATTAAGAAATCAATCATCTGTGTCACATCATCAAGTCAAGTCAAGTCAATCTATTATCCTGATGTTCACATATTTACTGAATTGAAATTTCATCTACTAAAATTTGGGCACCAAAATACAAACTATAAAACTTGAGGATTAAAAAGAAAAAATAATAATACAAAACATAAGGACCATTGCTTATATTACTCAAAATGATTGGTTGAAGCCTTGTCTTGCTGCCATTCAATCTCTCTCAATCTCCCTCAATCTCACACTGACAAGTGACACCTTACCAGAAACATTATAAGATTGAATATATTTCACCATGTGTATTGTAAATGGTACCAAGGGAGCAATAAGAAACTTCTCTAACAAAACTTACCGTTGCCAAGATGAATGCAAGCGTGCCGAGACCACTTGCCGCCTTCTCTAGCACCGCAAGACGAAGGACAAATAGTGTCAGTTTCTTTTCAGGTGCCGACAAGTTTCCTCTCGGTTCGATTCCATCACTACTGCTTCCCGGTGTCAGTTCCCGCGTATCATCCTGCGGCACAAAGAAAGTCGCCGAACCGTGGCCTCTGAAGATGACAGGTGTAGATGATGGTGTCTCTAACTCTATTTGTATGGTTGACTCTTCACTTTTGTTTGAATTTTCTAACTTGTCAGACTCCATTTCTGGAGCTAGAAAAGCTTTCTAGGAACTATACCGAGTAGATAGAAGGAAGGAAAAATATATATGATGAGTCAAGTGGGGTAAGGCGTAGAGACATGTCTATTTATTTGTGGTTGAAATTGTCATCTGTGAGTTATAACTTGTGGTACGTACGATTCGGAAATTTGTAAGGAATGAGCTGTCCGGTGACAAGTGATTGCCTTTTCATTTACATTTGTAATTTGTTGATGATTAATTGATAAGTAATGATTTGGATACGGATATGGGTTTGTCGTGCAAGCATATATGATATATGGAGAATATTATGTTATGTAGGTCAAATTTCTCTCTGTACGCTAATGGTTGTATACTTGTATTACGTAGGAATACATCACGTGGTCCAATTTTCTTCCTTAGACGAAATGCAATTATTAATTTCATTTTACTTCTCTCTTCTGCTCTCTGGTTTCTTGTTTCTCTCTAGAAATTGTTTGTAAATTGCATTTTTATCAACTCATCAAATTAGAGTTCTGACAACGGATCGGAACGAGTATATGCGGGTTCAACCCGGGCGGATCCATAGGTTCACGGTTGGACGAGACAGATTAGCACGAATTTGGTAGATTAAGAGACAATCCGACCCGTGATAACTCATAAATCCGCACGAATTGGACAGACACAGATTTGGACGGGATTACGAGTCGGATTAAGGGTCGGGACGGGACGGAGATGGTTCCCGTCGGATTTTTTAATTTGAATTGAAAAAATTGAAAAAAAAATGATAAAACTTCCAAAAAATAATAAATAAAGACTGACTTGATCAAAGACTTGTGAGAGAATTGCATCAGTGGGGACCGGACCACAAACAGCAAAGCTCATTACGCCACCAATAAGAATTCTTTGGAAGCCATTAATTCCAGTAAAAGAAAGCAGTACTTTTCAGAGAGGGACATTACCGATTGAGAAATATAATAAATAAATTATAAATAGAAAGAAATATTGTCGCCGAAGTTTGAATAATAAAAAGATCGATGTTGTGAATATTGACATTTTTAGAAATTAAAAGGCCGATGTTACTAACACCGGTCAATTAACTTTTTTGTTCCAGCAAACGAGTTGTTTGCTTTTAAATTATTTATTAATAAAAATATTATTAATTTAATTAATTGATTTCATATTCAACTTATGTTTTAGTTAGTATTTTTTATCATGACTTTGCATCGGAATCAATTTTGAATCGCTTGTTTCTCCAATCGCAAATCTGTCTCGACGTGATGGAAGTAGACTCGAATATGTACTGCCTAATGGCTTGCGACGATAAAAGAATGTAATTATGATCCCGATGAGCGTAGCCGAAGTTGTTACAAAAAATAACTAAATATATTCTAACTTATGATTAAATTAATAATATTTTTATTAATAAACAATTCAAAAGCAAAGAACTCGTTTGTTGGGGGCAGCAACTCAATTGACCAATACCGGCCTTTTGATTTTTCAAAAAAGTCGATGTTCGCAACACTTGTTTTTTGTATTATCTGAACTTCAACATCAATCTTTCTTTATTTATAAATTATTTATTATATTTCTAACATTAACAAAATCGAGGAACGTTATGTATTGCTTTCTAGATATTGTCGATTTTTTTTGCCGGGTCCTAAAAAAATTAAAAACAAAACCTGCAACTCTGATTTCAAATTTTTTGACAATCATGACCTTATTTTTAGTGTTCATGTTCACTTGTGTTATGTGAATGCATGCGAACAGAAGTCCAGACAGAACAAAAAAAATCAAGTACGTGTAAACACAACGTTCAGACTCTACTTTCAAACTCTGTGTTTAGACTCAGCGTTTCGTAGTGTTATATGTTTAGACTCTCCGTTCAGTCTCTACGTTTAGACGCTATGTTTAGATTTTGGATTCACAGTTGTTATTTTGCTTAAAAAAATTGATTGGGAATCTGAATTTCTTAACGCATGTGTTCATATGATACATGTGAACTTGAATTCCCAAAAATAGAATCAAAGATTTGAAATCATAGTCATAAATATTATTTTTAGATTTTTTTGGGGTCGGACAAAAAAATTTCGATATTGTCTTAGCTAGATACTGTTAATAATTATAAGTCTATCCTCATTCCTTCAAATCAATTTGCATTGTTTCTCAACTTGATTTCTATCTAAGGTTCCACGTTGTCAGTTTGTTAATAATTCAAACCGGTTCTTCCAAACTTCTATTATTTTCCATGCTTTTACCAAAGAGTTGAAATAAATTGTTCTCCTCATTAAACTTTATTCAACAAAATGTACAACATTTTTAAAGAGGAGATTCGCTTGATAAATTAATTGTTATTTTGAAAATATTTTTTTTTGGAATAAATTTATATATGCGCATCTCATCTTCATAAAAGGATGAGATTTAAGTTCATGTACGACGTATATTAAATAACATATAAAATTTAATGGTCCAAACTATACATTTTTAGATGCCTACAGTATTTTAACACGCATTGAATTTGATTGTTAGGTTATTTATAAACATGCAAATTTTATTTATTTTTTCAAGTCACCAAACTTTATATATTCATAAGAAATCTCTATCCGGATTTTGAACATAGTATCTTGCATATAAAGTTGGTGGCGGATCTATTCATGCAAAATAGTACTGAGATTTTGATCTTGATCCATTCTAAATTAATTTTCTGAACAATTCTGAACTAAATTGGGCTTTTTTCTGGTCTAATGGGCTTCAGCATCAACAGAAAAAGAAATAAAATTACTCAACGAATTGGGCTGTGAGCCTGTCGGCCTGTGGCTATTTTTGGGCCTCAAAATAGAATTATTATTATTTACTGCGCCAGATTTCTATGTATGTGAACTCTACTATAGTTCTTATTTAGTTTCTTCTTTTGTTTTCAATTTTGACAACAACTGTGGCTTTAATTATTCGATAAACTTTCTCAAAATATAATTATATATAGTAAAATTAGATATTATATGAGAAAAATCAAATTACAATTTATATTCAATTTCATTTTTTTGCACAATATTTGTGTGCATAGTACAAGTTTTAAAAATATATTGGAGATGTTTCTTAAATGAAATTGAGGCACTATTATAAATTTTTATAATTAATCATTAATTTGAAATTTAGTGGAATTTGTTTCACCAAAATGACACAGTAAATCAAGAACAAAAGATTTCATAATGAATTGGCTAATACAAATCATAAAATACTTATCAAATAATTCAATGCAGAGGATCGACCGTATTCAATGGTATGAGTTTAGATATTCTGTTTCACAACTATCTAATATTGATCAACGTGATCCAAGTTGTATACTTAAAATACTATTTATACTTCAAATATTACTAAGAAATATTAAATTTTGGAGAAAATCTTCTAATTCTCAATCTTCTACTCCATCTCGTCTTCACTCTCTTTTCTATTTTGTCTTATCATTATTTTGTTTTATTTCTTTTTTATGTTTTTTTCTTTCTTTTCTAACTGCATCTTTCTTCTTTCTTTCTTTCTTTCTTTTATCGTTCTTTCCTTTTCTTATCCTTTTTCGATGAGAGATTGTTAGAAACGACAACAAACTGTTAAAGACAAAAATAATGTTTAAAGTTACACATATCTGAGAACGAAGAACTGATAACAAATTTGAGAACAAAAACAAAAGACAATGAACAACCTTGAGACTGCATATGATTTTCTTCGTATTCACCATAACTGTTATCTTTTTCACAAAAGAAAGAAAGAGAAGGAGAACAATGAAAATATAAACGTGCATCTAATATAAACTTGTTTCAGTAGTAAGAACATATTTTTCAACTAGTATGAACACATCTGATGTTAGTATGAGGACCTGCAAAGTTAGTATTAACATCATAAATGTTAGTATGAACACATATGAAGTTAGTATGAACATCTGTGGAGTTAATATGAACATTCTGGATGTTACTAGCTAT
>CAXKVX010001518.1:0-33299 GCA_964058865.1 Eleocharis quinqueflora
AGATTGCATCTCTTTGAACTCTTAAAGGATTTGCTTCACCGCAGGGTTGTTCCTATTTCACCTCTCGGTTGTCGATGCCATGAGTCACTTAGAAGGAGGCTTCGATGGCGCGCTAGGCCGATTCCCAAGCGATTTTCGGCCGCTCCATTCCCCGTCGATGCCATGAACTTTTCGAAGTCGATTAGAGAACTGGGTTGCCAATTTCCAAGCCCATTCACAGAATGACCCATACCCCTCTCAAAATCAGAAACCCTAACTTCAACTGCGAAGCTGGAAAGAAAGAGAAAGAGTGTTAAGTTTGTATGGAGAGAAAGGAGAGAGAAGCAAAACGGATGAAAACAAAACAAAAGCCACAACAATGATTTCAGTGTGGGGAGAAACAACCAAATCCTTATTGATTCACAAAAGAAAAATCTACGAAGGAAGTCCCTAAAAGCAGCAAGCAAACAAACCAAGAAAGGAGGAAGGAGACGAAGGAGAAAAACCCCAAAATCAAAGTCAGTGCACCTAGATAAGCTGTTTCTGTAGCACAGTACACACAAACTTATTCATTCGCACGAAGAGAGAGGGGGAAGGAGACAAAGAAGAAAGGAAAAATAGCCTTTGTGCTAAATGAACAAAATGAACAGTCTAAATGTAATGAGCAGTTTTCGTACTATACGGCTCTATAGTGCAGACATGCGGTCAAGAGGAAAAATCAGGAATGGAAAAAGTTGAACAGAAATGAAAAAAATTGCCAGGATCAACACGCGTCGGCCAGGCAGAAGATATGATCAACACGTGCCGACCAGCCAGAAGACACGTTGAGAGCTGTCGCCCAGCATCAGCACGTGTACACGCATCGTCCAGCATCATCATGTGTCGGCCAGCAGAAGACGCGTCGAACTATAAAAAAACGTAAAAAGAAAAAAAATACTGTTCATTGAATGAACAGTGAATATATCGGACAGTGATATATTGTAATATACTCAAATAAAGTGACCGCTATAGTAAATTCGTTTATAAAAAATCTGCCCGCTACAATAAAAATTCTGCTCCTTCAATTAAAATTCTGCTCGTAAGTTTAGTCGGACGGTCTGTATCGCACCACGTACTACTTTACAGGCATATATTACTATAACATATACAGACCCATAAAACTAAGACCTAAATGTAGAATTGAGCCGTATCACATTTAACTTATTTTTACATGACTAATAATTATTTTTTCGTACATAAGACACTTGATTTAGTTACTTAAAGCTGAAGGTAGAGGAAGAATTATAATGGTCAATAAAAAACATAATCCTTTTAATAAATTATCAATCTATCAATTTGCAAGTAACTAACAAATAAATGTTTGGAGACCGATTATGTCTTGAAATAATTCTCAGCATCACAAACCCTATCTTGGACAAAACTTATCATTATAGGAGAATTAAGATGATTGAACAGTTCCTTATGCATGCTTAGGTGCTAAGGTTATTAATGGACGAGTTTCAGTCCATGTCCAACTCAACCCGCTAATGAGAAATTGAAGTCCATGATCAAATCAAGTCCATAAGTATCTACTAATATTCAGTTCATGTTCAGTTCATTTTATAATCGAATAATGTCTACTATTTAACCATAAGCTAATCATATGGACACGATTCTGAACACCACAGCGCACTGTCCTCTTTAAATGAAATCTCTTTCATCACTGTATTGAATAACTTAGATTTCTTTGTGCGAATAACTAGTTCTCTCTCTGTGAAACAGAGAATTGGAACTTGGTTGATCTATTGAAATGTTTGAACATATTTTCATTTAATCCACACTGAGCTCGCAATTAGTCCATAATTTTTCATAATTTGTCTATGATTGTCTACAATTAGTCCAGTTCAATTTTATCAATTGGACTTGGACTGAACTTTAATCAAAACTAAGAAATAATTCATTCCATAAATGTTCAATAATGTCCAGTAATTTTGTTCATGAACCGTCATGTTCATTAGCAGTCCTATTAGATGCTTTTGATGTCTACAAGTTGCCTCAAGCTGCAACTTCTTCCTTGGCCTGTTTTGCAGCGGAGAGTTGGGCTTGGATGTGTTGGGGCACAACGTCGAACTTGCATAGTTGCATGGTATAAGATGCTCGACCTTTCGTCATTCCACGAAGGGTACTGACATAATTGAACATCTCCGCCAATGGCACAAGTGCATCAACTACCTACAGATTAAAGGATCACCAAAATCAGATGACACGACTGCAGCAGACTGGGCTATTTATTAATGATTTATTGTGAGAGGCTTATGGATAACTTTACATTGTACATGGAGAAAACAAGCTATTAATGACAACTGTACTCTTACATACCTTGAGACCACCTGGTTTATCACCAAAAGTATTAATTATGCCTCTCCTCGAGTTCAAATCTCCAATAACATCCCCCAAATGATCTTCAGGTGTCACCACCTCAACTTTCATAATGGGTTCGAGGAGTTTTGGTGCAGCCTTCCTTATTCCCTCCCGGAAAGCAGCTCTTGCTGCAAGCTGGAATGCCAGAATGATAGAATCCACATCATGGTAGGACCCATTGTCACATCCCAAAAATAATGACTAGCTTAGGAGTGTTAATTCCGCCACATGTACTTAATTTCAAGTACACGAAATGCTTAATTAATCATTAGATAATTCAGATTAGACTAATTTATTATACTTAATTTTAAGAAAAAGCACACACATTTCACACAGTACATGATCATCCAACAAATATATATATATATATATATAAACCAGTATCTGAATACAAAGTTTACAGCGGAAGCTAAACAAAAATAAAATACATACAAAAGAGACGATCCCATCAAAGGACATGAGACCGACCCTAGCTAACCTACTACACGCTAATCCTATCAAAAGGAATAAAAGAAACAAATGCAATGATCTTCAAAACGGATGACGCCGAGGACTCCGTCCTAGCACTCTCCTTTGAACATCAAAAGAACTTCTGCTCCTTACCTGGACCCCACAACCAACCGTGGAACGTGAGTAATTTACAAAAATTACTCAGTGTGGATTAAGGTCCAGCCTTTGAGATTATATCTGATTCAAAGTTGGACCATTCACTTTTACTGAGATTAACTAACATTTAAATGCTACACCTAAATGTGTATTTGTCCACCATTAATAAATTTAATGTCTAAGTCTATCCAAAGGACGATACGAGAAAGAAACCCAAAAGTAAATATGAGGAATAATAGTATATATAGGTAGTAAGATGATTAATATCAAGGCTCCCAGACAAAGAACGATTTGTCAAATTAGAAAACCCTGGTGTAAGACTTCAGGATTCGCCCCCTCAGACGGGTCGTAACCACAAGCCTAAGGGTATTGTTAGGCGGGTCCCAGATCAACCACAGGCTCAACGTAATCGTTGGACGGGTCTCAAATCAACCACGGCCTAACTAAAATCTGAGTTTCCAAAACGAAATGCCCTGGCAAAAGCATGAGCGGCTATAAAAGCACACACTCGATCAACAAGCGAATCGAGAAGCCTACCTTACAAAGAAAAAAAATAATAAAAATAAACTCTCGGTCTCAGCCGTCATACGGAAATAAGGAACCGACTACCCGTTTGAATAATAATAAAAAGGGAACTCCATGTACTAGTTAAAGCCAAGGGGAGGCCAGATTTCCCCGTTACTTGCTAAGAGTTATTAGGAGAACCCCTTCGAATATTTAGAGATCTCAAATATCAGCGATGCCCTCAGACTACATCCAATCTAGAACTCACCGACCCGACTCTCGTCACTCCCGACGAGTATAGATATATAATATTTATACGCATGTAATTATAAGTAATCTAATAGCCTATACGATTCGTATATCGGATCTTACGTGCAATATGAATGCAGGTGACATGCAAATGCAGGTTGGTCTCAAATAATGGTACAGTTACCAGCATGTAAGTATGGCAGTTCAAGTCTACGGGCCTGATTAATTAATGTTGGTAGTTTGGTACCGCAATTCAATTTAGGTAAGGCTTGTAGGTCCTATTAAGAGAGAAAGGAATATAATCCCCAGGAATCCACACCTGGAATGAAGCGTGAGCTACTCTAACGGAGGGTCTGCTGCGTCCACGCTGACCTCAGCGTCGTATGCAGCTGCGTCAGTCTCGTCCCCTGTGTGTGGGTCCGAGTCGACTACATCTCCTATTTATTTCGAGTTTGTCTAATTAGTCGAGAGACTTGTGAAATTAAGTGAAATCATATGACAAGGTAACGGCGTTTGAGACGTCCTTGATGCTCCTAATTTATTTTATTCAATATTTTTAATTAATCAAGTCTTGTGTGCAATGTCCATGCTACACAGTGAGTGTGTGTTCAACTCACATATCTCTTTCTTCGTATTTAATTTATATGTTATTTTATAATGTTTTACTATTCCCTTTATTAAATGTGACGTCGGGACAATAATGTACAAAATGTAAATAACCAAATCACGAGGAAAGCATGTTATAAAATCAACTATTTTTAGTTGGGACATTTATTATTAGCAATCAAGGAAGAAACAAAAAATAGCTAAATATATATTAATCTATGTGTGTGTAAATATATTGATTATGTGCTTATAGAAAAGAGAAATTGACCAATATATATATATATATATATATATATTTATAATTAGATATTTACTTAATCAAAATTGGATGTTTTTCATATGAATTTAGGTGTACAATATATTCCACGTGATATAGAGAAATTGATCAATATATAATGTTATTTAAATAGTTATACTTAGTCCAATATGGTTGGTGGTGATTTGAGTGTACTTTATTAAATATATGTATATATATATATAAGTTCATATATAAGTATATATATATCTATATATATGTATAAACATATAATCATATATATACTTATATACATACTCATATTGTAATGTATTATTTTGTTATTTTGTATATATGTGCATATATATCTATATATACATATATTACAATTAGTAACACTTATAATTATTTAATTATATTGTTTAGTATTATATCAAGTTTAGTTACTTAATTTATTCGTCCCGCATTATTAATAAATCAAGTGTCATCATGTCAAATACGATGTCGTACCAAGCTGCTATCCTACTATATAGCTAAGTCGTATATTATTCGTTATATAGTTTTGTGTGCTAAATATAGTATAGAAAAATATATAGAAACACAAGTTGGTTATTTTTAGTTGTATGTTTGGTTTGTGTTAATCCTGAAGTGGGATCAGAAGTCTGTACTCGTGCGTCATAGCCGAAGCTCGTACTGCCCGGACTTATGGTCGTCATTTCCCTTTATACCCGTCTCGATTCCTTTTGCTATTTGGGTCGAGTCACTAAGTGATATGGGCTAAACCGCTAATTTTGTAATATCTGTTATAAACCCAAATCCCGACCCAAATTAGGGTCAAGACCCAAAGCACTTAAAACTAACCTTAGCATTTTATCATTTATCCATATAGTATATGTTTGGCCCAATGGGCCCAATGGGCCGAATTAATATTAAATCCTTTTAAGTTCAGAAATGTCAAAGGCCCATTTATTAATTTAATCCAATAAGGGTCCAGCAAGTCAAATGGGCCTTAGTGGCCCAAAGGCCCAATTTATTTGTATTTATCTTCTAAAGGGCTCAATATATTATGTTATGGCCTTTAATCCCGTTAGCTAACATGGGCCTAGGCCTCAATTCTGGGCCCCTTGTTCTCAGAAATTTCAGGACCAACACACCGATAACACAGCAAGGCCAACAACAAAACCATACAACCCAAATTTTAACAGCATCCCGAGGTACCCGTAACCAAACAGCATCACCGTCCCATTATAACACCGGCAGTGGCTCGATGGCCACTGCCATCAAGGTGTATCATCCCACAATTCAGTAATCACCCCAAATAAATTTTTCAAAGGCTCATTTCGGGTAGTACTAGTTTTTATCAGTAAAACTCCCCCAAACCACAGCAACAGATCAATTAAACTCCCAGGTGCCAGCAAACACAGACAGCCCCATCACAGTTCGATTTCGTATCAGCGTTTTTACTTGTCACATGAACACAAAGAGGGACACAACAAGCCAACCTCAACCCAGTACAACCTTAAGGCAACAAGCAACCCGTCACAACAACCAGAAAAGAAACAAGCACCAAAGAAATAAAGCAAAGCAAATCAGCAAAATGTCAAGCGTTCTAGGGTTTTTCTTTGGTTTACCAGTAAGCGTAAGGGACGTATGTGAGCTGCTAGAGGATTCAATCACAGCAATCCAATGCCTAGGTCCGCCTCTTCCCTTTCTCCCCTTAAACGTTAACCGAGACTTGACAATAGTGATAAATCAAACTATTTTCGGAATCTATCTCAACACATGAGAACTTTCAGCCAGCAAGGAGAGAAAGAAGGGCATGGGGATTGTTTAAATACGCAAGGAGTGCTGGAGGGTGCATGCACCTCTGCACTCGGGTCAAATCCGAGTCGTGGGTAACGACTTGCGGGTCGAGCACTTGAGTGCAAGGACTACGGGGTTTTCAAGACCTGTCGCAAATGGCCTACAGTAAGGGAGAGGTGACTGAGCAGAACAGGGAAACGAATTAAAATGGCGGAAGTACGGAGTAGACAACAAAGGGGGAAAAAGGAGAAAAGAAATCGCCTCAAAATCGTGTCGAGCGAGAGAGAGATAGCAGCAGAGGTGTTCGAGAGAGAGAGCTCGACACAGAGGGGACAACACCATTAAATGTGAGGGGACGGGGTGAGATGCAAGAGAGAGAGACATAATGAGTGAAGGGCGATTGATTCGAGGGGTCAACAATTAAGGGAGAAAAAAGGACTGGGGAGGGGTCTCGGGAAGGCGAGAAAAGAGAGGAGGGTATTAAATGTGAGGTGAGAGGGAGAGAGAAAGAGAGAGTGCAGGGAAGAGAAAAAGAAATGAGAGAGATGGGATGGCGAGAGAAACGAGGGGACAGGAAGGAAAATGGCAGAGGACGAAATGCATTAAATGTAAGGGAGAGAGTGAAAGATTCTAGGGTTGGTCGGATCCCCTGTAGCTCTTTCTTTAGACATTTTCGGGTGCATGTCATATTTCAGGCATTAGTTGACCCGTCTGGATACGCAACGCCTTAGTGCGAAATGTCTCACATAGGGAATATGACAAGGTGGGTTTTGGGATCTTGTATGGCTGTCTCCTTCTATATTCGGGTAGCATTTGTGAGCTAAAAGGACAATGACCCGATAGGTCGCTGTAAAGATGGGCACATTTGTTTACAATCTTCGTAAAAGAATTTAAGGACCGTCGGTCATTGTATTTTTCTGTTGCTTTTGAGTGCCTATACGTATAACAGATGAAGGTAATAATTGTACACGAGTAAATATGATCGATCTCTTGCGAATTGAAATCTTGGATTGTGATTCTTGTTTTCGTTATTTACTAGCTAACTTATAAACTGGTCAGGTTATTTTTAATTATTCGTTCATTAATATGTCGAGATTTATTTGTTACATTTCCCTTTCATCGTCCTCCGAAATTTTGCGAGTTACAAAATAGAAGTTTTACATTTTTGGGTAAATTTCTTAAGCCAGATTAGCGTTAACATTATAATTAAATGATAATAATAATTTTATTTTTTTATTTTTATGATTTACAAATTAATTATTTACTATTATAATTGTTGAAAATGGTGGGTTTTACACCCATCAACAAGCACGGCCCGCACGTCAACCACCGGGTAACCTGCAAGCACACCATTCGACATGGACTCTTCTAGACCCTTCACCACACCTGGGACGTACTCCTTTGGCACAGCTCCTCCCCTTATCTTGCTCTGAAATTCATAACCGCTACCTGGCTCAAGTGGCTCGAACCGCACTGTTATATCAACAAACTGCCCTGCCCCACCAGACTGTTTCTTGTGTACACACTTTACTTCTGAGATCCTTGATATGCTCTCACGGTACTTCACTTGAGGAGCACCGATGTTTGCTTCAACCTGTTTATCCAGGACTTTAGTTAAGACAAATATCCACAAAACCTTAACAATTTGTTATTTACTAAGAAAAGCTCAAATTACTGACCTTAAATTCTCTTTGTAACCTATCAACGATGATCTCCAGATGCAGCTCACCCATCCCTTCAATAACAGTTTGGTTTGTCTCCTCATTTCTAGAGAAGTGAAATGATGGATCTTCCTGTGCAAGCTTAATCAACCCATTAGACATCTTATCTATATCAGCCTTAGTCTTAGGCTCAATTGCAATCTTGATTACTGGATCTGGGAAATCCATTCTTTCCAGTACAACTGCATGTTCTGGGTCACAAAGTGTTTCACCAATTATTGTATCCTTGAGACCCGCCAGTGCCACAATATCTCCAGTCACGACCACTTCTACATCATCTCTACTATTTGCATGCATCTCCAAAAGTCGTCCAAGCCTCTCCTTCTTCACCTTATTAGCATTGAACACATATGTACCAGCAACGAGCTTGCCAGAGTAGATCCTGACAAATGTCAATGTACCCACAAACGGGTCAGTCATAATTTTGAATGCTAGACCCGAGAATGGCTCATTGTCACTCGGTATTCTCTCCAAGACCTCTTCGGGGTTGTCGGGCTGGGTTCCCTTCATGGGTGGTAGGTCAAGTGGTGAAGGGAGATAATCAACAACAGCATCCAGTAATGGTTGTACACCTTTGTTCTTGAATGCTGAGCCACACAAAACAGGAACAAAACTGCCATTTATTGTGCCTTTGCGGATCAGCTTCTTGATTGTTGCCTCATCAAGTTCTACTCATTCCAGATAGTTCTCCATTGCTTTGTCATCAAGTTCAACAATGGTCTCAATCATTTGCATCCGGTACTCCTGTGCCTGGTTCTTCAAGTCCTCCGGTATCTCCTTGTATGCATATTTCGCACCCAACTCCTCTCCACTCCATACGATTGCCTTCATTGTCACCAAGTCAACAACACCCTTGAAAGCATCCTCAGCACCAATAGGCAACTGGATGACCAATGGCTTTGCACCCAAATTTGAAATAATCATATCCTTGTCCTGTAAAAGTTAGCACCCTGGTGGTCCATCTTATTAACAAAACATATCCTAAGGACGCCATATTTGTCTGCCTGGCGCCAAATAGTCTCAGACTGGGGCTCGACCCCAGCGACACTGTCAAACAAGCAAATTGTTCCATCGAGTACACGAAGGGTCCGCTCGACCTCAAGGGTGAAGTCAACGTGTCCAGGGATGTCAATGATGTTGATGCGGTGCTTGTTCCAGAAAGCAGTGGTGGCAGCAGAGGTGATGGTGATACCTCGTTCTTGCTCCTGCTCCATCCAGTCCATCGTGGCGGTGCCCTCATGCACCTCTCCGATCTTGTAGTTTTTGCCCGTATAGTAGAGGATACGCTCTGTTGTGGTAGTTTTACCAGCATCAATGTGGGCCATGATGCCGATGTTGCGGTAATCCTTCAATGGCACTTTACGGTCTGCACCGCGGTAAACATACAATTAATTATTTCCCAGACGAATAGTTCAAAAAAAGATTTAATGTTACAACAAGACAAGAGAAATTATAATCATCTAAAACCACCATTTAAAAAGGGATCTATGTATTTGTTTATTTTATATATGAAGCCAATTTCACATGAAACTTTAGCAGGCATTGCCCAAGATTGCTTTTTTTTATAAAGTCATTTCTACAAACAACATGCGTGCACGCTCTATTGTACTTCAAAATGACCTAACACTGAATTGTAAAAAAAAAAAAACAAATTTAGTGTCCAACAATAAGTTAAGAAATACCAAATATTTTGACACAATGACTTCAAGTCACACTGAGACTGATAAAACAAAAATTACTATTACCAATTTTGGTCAAGAAAAAAAAACTACTACCAATTTGCATGCTCACTATAAATCCACCAATCACTTATGCAAATAATAGAACTCTACACCACACAACTCACCTTCTCCAGCCATAGCTATAACTGACATCATCTGCCTGCTCTCTTTAGCACTTGACATGTTCGACCTTGCACGAAAATTCTCTAGGGAGTGAGAAGTATAGGCTTGGCGCATAGATGATGCTTGTACGCCGGAGGAAGAGAAGAATTGGGGTCCGAGGAAGAGCCGTGAGGCAACATGGACAGTTCGTCGGGAACTGCGCAAGCATCTCGTCGGTGTTATCGTCGCTCCTCTCAGTGTTTCTGACGCCATCTTTCACAATTCAATCTCTCTCTCTTGCTTTGCGCTTGACCCGGTTATCAGCTCAGTACTGGCGCTAAATGATAACGAAAGAGTTTGCGGTCCAATGTTGCTGCTTTGCCCCCTGGAAAGTGGGGGGGGTCCGTATCGCAATAGTAATATACGTCTAGTACGTGGCGCGATATAGAAATTACGGTAGTGAATTAAAGACGGGGCGGGTCGGGTACCCGTGGATCCGACTCGTCCGGATCCACGGGTACGACAGGTTCACGGGTCCAACGGGGCGGGTCTCCACGGGTCCGAATCCAAAACCTCTAACCCGACTCGTGATAAACACGGGCGTGTCGAGTCTAGGCGGGTCGAGCATGGGTCGGGGCGGGTCGGGTTCGGATTCGTTCATTTTTTAGATTTTTTATTTTTTGAATTTTTTTCGAATTTTTCTGAATTTTTCTAAATTTTTTTTAATTTCTGCACGGATCCACAGGTCGAGCACGGGTGGGTCTTGGGGCGGGTCGGGCACGGGTAATCACGGGTCTGGGGGATTTTGGGCCAACCCGACCCGTGCTAGATCCGTGAATCCGGGATCCACGGGTGGGTAGACCCGCCCGGGTTATTTTAATACTCTAAATTACAGGCAGAATTTTGACTGAGGGAGTGGGAACGAGATCAGGTGATGCGCGGCATCGCGCTGCACGCGAAGATGATCGTTCGATTTCCTCGTGATTCGTGCCTCAGATCAAAAGTTTTTATTGATTGTCATTTGGACGGTCGAGGCGCGGTACTGTGTGGTACCGCGCGGTAGAAGAACAGAGTCCGAGAGAGTGAGAGGTAGCGAACATATTTTTTATAGACCAATTTATTGTAGCGGTCATTTATTTCAATATATTACTATATCGAATGCGAATTCTAACTTTAGTAGGCATATGATCCAAATACGTATTCATTAGCATATTAACTATATATAGGCATGATGAATTTAGAGAGGAGATGGCAACTTGTACTCAAGTTATTTACTCAATATCATTATCTATGATTTGAACCTCATATTTTCCTTTTGTGTTAATTATTTATGCAAAAACATGAAATTCTAGTGATTGATGCTTTCATTGAGAGTAGTGCATGGAATTGACCATCAAGGAAGTACATTTTTCAGGCTTGATATCACAAGGCAATGGTCGTGCAGATCGCTCCTCCGTCTCTGGTTTCATTCTCTTCGGATTTCTTTCGTAGTCGATCTCAGGTGCGTCGCCTCTAACACCACCTCTTAGTTCAACATCGTCGGTGCTGAGAAGGGCTTGTAGTTACGGAGGAAATAGTCACTCTTACTAATGGAATCCGAATCCTCTGCGGAACAAAAATGTTCCGCAGAGAGGAGAACATTGCATCAGAACCATTAGATTGAATCGGACGGCTCAAACTTAATTCCCTGAAAAAAACGCTAAGGGTCTTCTTTGTTTGCGGAGAAAATATGCTTTTCCTTCAGTTCTCAAAACTTCTGTATAGAGTTTGTTCGTTTGTGTGGAATTGATTTGGAAAAGTGATGTTAACTGAAAAGACAAATCTGAGGAAAAGATTAAATATTTTATATGTTTTCATTTATGCAGAACTGAAAACACCAAATTCTTTCCCTTTGTTCACTTATTATACGGAAATGAAAACTTTTGATAGAAGTGCGCACATGGAAACTCATTGCATCTTTCGTTTTCTTTTGACAAAAGTTGTACATATTTTTAAATTGAATAATTTATTCCTTAATTTGATACAAATTCTTCTTTGATGAAATTATTAAAAATTAATTTCTAACTTTATGTAAAATTCTTAGACAAAGATACATATAAAGCATACAAAAATATATATCAGAATAGAAAACTTCATTGAAAATATTTATTGCAAACAGACCAATTTGTATAACACAATGAAAATAAAACTTGCATTTCAATTGAAAACATTGCTGCACTCATAAACCAACCACACTTCATCAGTACCGCTTTCTGTGCCTAAATTGTGAAACAAACATTTAAAATGATAGTGCTTTAAACAACAAAGTTTAAACAAAGATTAAAATAGCTAAAAGTGCAAAGAGTAAAGGTAACTATTAAGCTACATGAAGCTGACTTCAACGTCATCTTCCTCTGACTATTGCTTCTCCTTACCAATGCCTCCATGTCAATGTATTCTTCATTATGTGAATCTATGCCTAAAACACTAATACAAAAAGAAAGCGAATAGTTAGATGCAGCTATTAATGAGACCGAGTTTTGACAAATTGGTTCAATTTTACCATATCAGCATATGCTCTCAATAGAGTACCAGTATCAGCATGGCAACAAAGCATCAGTATATGATTTCCCTAATATTTCGCACACACGGACTGAAGATGAAAAAAATGAGCAGAAAAATCATAAGTCAAGTAATGCAAAAGTCTTTCTTATTCAATTTGCTCCCTATTTGATCTAATTCATTTAAATTAACAGTTAGGATTTAGCTTTACCTATCTTTTGAAGAAGTGATGTTTACGTAGTGGAGCAAAACCAATGCGCACCAACATCTCCTGCTTCGCAACCTTTGTGTTCCACCATGATTGAAGAGACAATTTGTTGCATAGACAATTTGTCGATGGGAAGCCACCATATTGTTGTTCGTGTAAAAAATTAAGGTGCGAGTGAGGAGGAGATGTGCGGAAAGAGAACTTAGGAAAGCTTCATCTCTGAATACAACAAAAACAATATGCTTTTCCTTCAGTTTTTTCTATTCCGATTAAAATTGTTTTCCAAATCCTTTCTGCCAAAACGAACAGACAATACAGAAAGCGAGAACTAAATCCTCAAAATCCATTTTACCCTTGGCCAAATCCATTTATGTTTGTCTCCATCAGAAAAAAACGCGAGAACCCTATCCTTCATTGACATCGCTGTTGAAGAATCGCATAATCTCACTCTGGTACGACTTTGATACTGTGCTCAATCGTATATATTGTATTGTATCAGCAAAAAAGTTTGGTGTCACATAGAGCAACAGAGAAAATAGATTGGGAAAATAATTCAAACAAAATTCATTTGTTTCCACGACTCTCCTCTCTTGCTCAATCAGAATGAGAGTTGCTCGATCTTTGTTCCTTTCTCGATCTCTCTATCTCTTTCGCTGCAACAAAGGAAATGAAATAAACCTAATGTCGAGACAATTCCTGGAGAAAATATCTAGGAGCTATCGGACAGTTCGGGCAGTTCATGGGCAGAATGTTTTTTATTTTCCAGAGATGTTTGCATGGAGATGAAAAATCAGCCGTCTGATTCAATCTAATGGTTCGGATGCAATGTTCTCCTCTCTGCGGAACAATTTTTGTTCCGCAGAGGATTCGGATTCCTTACTAATGAGGATGTTAGATATTGGAGACCGATACCATAAGAGGTTGTTAATAATTTTAAGAAGAAGGGAACGAATAGAGGAAATGAAACGGGCCAAAGCCTTAAACAACAAAATTAGTTTGGGCCTGGAAATGAATTGACGTCAGGAAGGCCCAAATGATACAATTGAATATGGGGTCAAGGCATTGAATATAGGAGAGTGGTTGATATGCAATTGGAGATAAATAATTGTTGGCGAGGTTGTTGTTGCTGTCAGGAGATGCATCTACCATTCTTTAATTTTACTCTTATCCTACAGTAACTAGTTAATATGTAAATCCTTGCTATATAAAAGGCGATTAGATCTTCTGTTGAGATATCGATGAATTTTGCAACTATCTCAACAATTATCTCTTATGCTTATTTATTATTCCCAATTTCTTATTTCCATGTATCTTTGATCTTTCAATAACAGACTTATTCAAATCCAATTTTCTTAGTCCATTTATCTTTCTATTTCATACTTAATCTCAGTTTACAATTTTATTCAAATTTCACTTCCATTTTCAATCAAACTTGCATGACCACCTATCAGAGGTCATGACAATTGGTATCAGAGCCTCCGATGTCACCACCTTCCCTTTTCTCAAATCACAACCTGAAGAGAAGCCTTGGATAGTAAGTGGCGCGAGAAGCGTGCTCAAATAGATAGGCAATTTGAGGCAGACCGCGCTCAAGCAAAGCTCAGATGAGAGGCAGAGCAAGCACAAGCAAATCTCAGAATTGATCAAACCCTAGAGAGGATGTTCAAAGCCTTGGATAAATTCGAAGCTACCATGATAGAAGAGGCGAGTTGTCTTGTAGAGGAGGAGAATCACCTTAAAGAAGAAGATTTGTCATCAGAGCTCTTAGCAAATCCAAATATCGATGTTCCAGTGCAATCGATTCCTGAGCAGATTCAAATTTCACCAACATTTGTGGTCAGCACCATGGTTGAGCCTGACAAACTTGATCTCAGTATGCACAAGTTCTCTCAATCCTTCCCTCCAGCAACGACTAATCGGTTCATAGCAGTTAAGACCAACAGTGAGGTTTTGGTTGTTGATCAACCTCACCCAGAAGATAGTGATAACTTCTCAATAAATCAACTTACTAAGTGCTGCCAAGTGTTCTTGATAAAGCATAAGCCACCTGATTGGCAAGTGTGGAGTAGTAGTAAGGAAAGAGCTACTGTCTCCAGTTTTGTACTGACCAATCCCATGTAAGGTAGCTTCAACCATACAGTTTCACACTTTGATCTTTATCAGGTACCAAAACAACTTCGATCTTCGCTTACTACTTTATAATTTAGGGATCGAGCAAGTGCGTGGTATGACAGTTATGTGCTCGTACATGATCCTCCTGATTGGGAAGGGCTAACACGGTGTGTAAGGCGATTTCAAAATGATATTGTGCCGAGTTCTCTTGAAGAGTTAACAACACCTCATCAGCAAATTAAGAGTGGTTTTTGTGAAACTGGCATATTACAAACCTCATTACTTGATGAGGATAGGAGATCTGGTGATTTGAATATTGCACGTAAGTTGTTCGATGAAATGTCTGAGAAACCTGTAGTTTCTTAGACTGCTTTTAGTTCTGGTTTTGCGGGCATTTTGGTTGGGGTCAGCTTACTCTCGAATGTGCTGAAGCTGATACTCAACGCCTTATGCCAATCAACCATATATCACTCTGTTTCAACCAAATTGTCGATCAATGGGTGTTGTTACCTCAAATGGATGGTCCCATTTATCTGATTCAATCTAAACCTCCAAATTTGATACAATTAACTAAGTTGGTTCCAATAACAGTGCAAAGATGTATGGCTGAAAATTACCATGTGAAACTAATAGCACTAGATAAGCATAGTAGCTTGGACCACTAGGAGAGGTTGAGGGTTGTGTAAGGAAGTTTGAGCATGTATTTTATTCATGGTGAGAGTTCTTTTCTAGAGCATGAGTTTCAATGGAGAGGTGATGGGAAGGAATCAGGAATTGTCAGGAGGGTCCCCTTGAGTAGCACAATGCATGGTGCATCAATTGATAAGGAAGAAACTAGTTGATTCATGCCCACCACATTCACAACAACAAGCATGAAACTAGCCAGGAATTGTGATGAATTTTTGTTAAGGTGTATAAAGTCATTTCCATACCGACTTACACAAAGATGAAATTTAAGGAGTCAAGTTACTCTTGTCGTCCTAATTTGAAGGAACAATTGTTCAATTTTTCAGATTCAGTACAGGCAACTTCTCAATTACCATCAACTTACTACATAGACCACATTGTGCTACATGTCACTCTACAGGAGGTCGCTAATTTATGTTCCTGGCCAACATGGGGACATGGTGTCTCAAATCATGTGAGCCTTTATGGGATCAGTCAGGTAGCAATCTTTGAACTTTTCAAAACTTGGGGCTGGCAAGTACTGACAAGGAACTTTGTCATGGCTTGTCTAAGAAATGAGAGCAAGGATACCCATCTGTTGTTAAAATTGAAACTATGACAGTATCGGAACTTCTGATTCAATGGTCCAATTTGAGAGATGACATATCAATTTCCACCTCGGAGGAGCACAATGCACTGACAGATCAAAATCCTTTCCATCAAGTTGAGGACAAGTCGAATTTGATGGGGTGGAGAATGTTAGGTATTGGAGACCTATACCATAAGAGGTTGTTAACAATTATAAGAAGAAGGGAACGAATATAGGAAATGAAACGGGCTAAAGCCTTAAACAACAAAATTAGTTTGGGCCTGGAAATGAATTGACGTCAGGAAGGCCCAGATGATACAATTGAGTATGGGGTCAAGGCATTGAATATAGGAGAGTGATTGATATGCAATTGGAGATATATAATTGTTGGCGAGGTTATTGTTGTTGTCAGGGATGCATCTACCATTCTTTAATTTTACTCTTATCATACTATAGTAACTAGTTAAAATGTAAATACTTGCTATATAAAAGACGATTAGAGCTTCTGTTGAGATATCCGTGAATTTTGCGACTATCTCAACAATTATCTCTTATGCTTATTTCTTATTCCCAATTTCCTATTTCCATGTATCTTTGATCTTTCAATAACAGACTTATTCAAATCCAATTCTCTTTCATTTATCTTTATGTTTCATTCTTAATCTCAGTTTACAATTTTTTTTCAAATTTCACTTCTATTTTCAATCAAACTTGCATGACCACCTATCAGAGGTCATGATAGAGGAAATCGAAGATTTAGGTCACCATGTGACTGAAGTGGTCTCTCAGATAAATGAGGTTTCTCTTCTCTCTCTCGTTCTCTTCTGCATTCTTTCAGTTTTGCGCACATAACCCTCAAAATTGAAGCATTGGAGAAATTACGATTACTCCATTTCTTGATTTTCTCCACTACTGATTTTGAGATTCTTGCAAATGCATCATCGAGGTTTAGTAAACATTTTTATTCAAGAGCTTTCGGCATTTCTTGTTAATTCCAACTTCTAAGCCATGATAGTTGGAGTAGACGATTTCTTCTTTGACACTTCTTGACACCTGGTTCCGAGTATCACATCTCATTTCTTTGTTCTTACTAAATGACAATGCAATCTAGGAAATCAAATGTCTAATATAGGATTCACACTCGAACAAAAATGTCTATGGCAATGCAAAGAATCCCAAATTATACTATTGGAATCGCAAATTGTTTTTTTTTCTTTGGAAGCAGGAAATCTCAAATTGTTATATAACCCTCAAATATTTAAAGTTTGATAATTAGATGAATGCCATTTCAAAGATTGGATTTTTGAAAAATGTCACTTCAAAGTTGAGACTTCGAAAAATGTCATGGCAAACTAAATTAGCTTTTAATTTTGCCACTCTCATTGTATAATTATATTTAAAAAACAAAAAAATTAAGTAATTCCTGAAATATCCCTCATTATCTTCTCTCCCAGTTATAGCTCCTCTCCAACAGAATAGAAAATGACACATATTCCTCTCTTCGTTTAATTTTAGAATCAAAATCAGTAAGAAAATGGAGGATATTCAATAAAAGAAATTTCTTCATCTCCTTGGCTGATCAATTTTCTTGTTGTAATTTGTATCGGCATTTATTAGCACACAATCAGCATGAACTGAGGAGCTACATCATAGTTGGCCACACTTAGGATGTTACATACATGTCATTGACAATCCAGCAGATTTAATTAATAGATTAGTTAGTTAACACTTACTCTTCTATAAATAGATTTGTACTTGTAACAACTTCTTTTAATGAAAAGCTTTCTCTCTTTGAATTATCTCTGAATTCCTCTAAATCCCAATTACCAGTTCTAATGGTAGAAATTATTTGTTTGTGTTATGGTATCAGAGCCTTTCTTGCTCACGCCAAGAACTCAAGAATCTCCATGGGTGCTTCTTCTTCTCCACAGCTCAACTCCAATTTTTCCTCCCTTCGATCTACTACCACAGATCAACTCCCACAATCAAATCCAATCGTTTCTTTGAATCTACCAATTGCCATTAAGCTCAATGAGACGAATTTCCTCAACTGCCACAGATCAACTCCCACAATCAAACCCCTCGAGGATTACTTCTCGTCTACTTCCAGAGCCCGCCTAAATGAACTCAAATGCCAAATCCAAACTGCTCAAAAGGGCAATCTTTCCTGTTCAGAATACCTCCTTCACCTTCGCCGTGTCGCTGATGAACTAGCGTTCATCGGTACTCCACTACCTGAAGATGATCTCGTTACTGCAACCATCAATGGATTGGGAACCGAATACAACTCAATTGTTGTAGCGCTCGCCACAGCCAGGTGTCACGGCGTCTTCTCCTTCTCCGATTTGCGAGGTCTTCTCCTCAGCCATGAAGCAATGCTTCAAGCTCAAATGGGGTTGCAACCGACAGCCTTTTACAACTCATCACACAGAGATGGTTCACGATCTCGCCACTTCAATTCACATGCGCCAGCCCAGAATCGATCTTCAGCTAGCATGCCATTTTTCAATTCCAATCAAGACTCAACTCACTCCAATTCTATTTTGGGCGCTAAGAGCATCTCCATCTCTAAAACTTTTGGAGTTTCTAAATTGTTGCCACGTCAATTTTAGAAACTTAATCATTCTTTAGTTTCTATACCCTCCATTCCTTAAACTAAAAAAGTTAGAGTTTCTTAATTGACACGTCAGCAAATACTACTAATGTTGTGAGAAATCGATCAATTTTAGCCAATTATTAAGCCACGTCAGAGTTTATAAACTCTAAGGCAAAGTTGCTAAATAAGAAACTCTAGAACAAAATTTCTAAATAAGAAACTCATCTACATCCCTGAAACTCATTTAGAAACTGCCACATCAGATTAGAAACTCTAAGAGTTTCAGGAATGGAGATGCTCTAAACCATCTCATAATGAGTCTGAAAATTTACTAACTTGCCAAATTTGTTCCAAAATTGGTCATAATGCAAAATTATTTTCAAAAGATACAATAAAGATCGTGATTGGAAGCCAAATCCTAGATACAAGGCCTATAATGTACAAGTTTTACCTACAAATAATGACTCAACCAAGTGGGTAATTGATTCGGGTGCAAACAATCATGTTACAAGTGACCTCAACAATCTTTCATCCTTCTTGGCTTACAATGGACCCGATAAACTTCAAATTGGCAATGGTATTGATCTCTCCATTTCACATATTGGTTCGAGCTCTTTTTCAATTAACAACAACTCTCTTTTATTAACAAATGTTCTACATGTTCCTCAATTCTCTACTAATCTCATTAGTTTATCTAGACTCCCGACTCAATCAACACGGATCTCGATACTGATTAGTCCAACGCTACTCTTGATTCAAATGCATCCCCTTCTTCCCCAAACTGCTGCTCTCCTCAGGAATTATCGCAAACAGCTGATGTGCTTTCTTCTCCACGACAAATTCATCTGTCTCATCCAATGACTACACAGTCTAAAGATAATACTCGCAAAGAGAAAGTCTTTCCTGACTTTGTTGCCCATCTATCTACCACTGAAACCGACCCTATCACCTTCAATCAAGCTAATAAGTCTTCTCATTGGCGCGAGGCCATGGCCAATGAGATCACTGCTTTGGCTAACAACAAAACCTGGACCTTAGTTTCCCCTCCTTCTGATCAAAAAATTATTAGATGTAAGTGGGTGTTCAAGACTAAGCGTCGGGCTGATGGCACTATCGACCGATACAAAGCCCGGTTGGTTGCCAAAGGGTTCAACCAGGAAGCAGGTGTGGACTATGAGGAAACATACAGCCCAATTGTCTGAGCCACCTCTATTCGTGTCACTCTTTCTCTTGTCATATCCTCCAATTGGCAAATTCGACAATTGGACGTTTCCAATGCCTTTCTCAACGGTGATCTTGCTGAAAGGGTGTTTATGGAGCAACCTAAAGGCTTCGAAGATCCAAACCATCCCAATTTTGTCTGCCTATTACACATATCTCTCTACGGTCTTAAACAAGTCCCTCGGGCATGGTTTGAGAAACTCAGTTCCACGTTAACTACTCTCGGTTTCAAGTCATCTTCATATGACCCTTCCCTCTTTATTCTTCACCATCAAAGACACACTCTTATTGTCCTTGTCTATGTTGACGACATGATTGTCACGGAAAGTGATCCTCACCAAGTTGAGCAATGCATTGCTCAATTACAAACTCAATTTTCTATTCGAAATTTAGGCAAATTACATTTCTTCCTCGGAATTGAAGCTACCTTCAAGAAAGAAGGTCTCTGTCTTACTCAAACAAAGTATATCAAGGATCTTCTCACCCGTGCAAATATGGCAAATTGCAATCCATGTTCATCTCCTATGGCTCCAAACTCAACTCTGACTCAAGAAGGCTCTCTGTGTCTGGATCCTCATCTATATCGCAGTATTGTTGGTGGGCTAAAACTATGCTACACTGACTCGTTCCGATATTGCCTTCTCGGTAAATAAAGTCTTGCAATTTATGCATTGTCCCACAGTTGACCACTGGAGTGTTGTGAAAAGGATCTTAAGGTACCTGTCTGGTACACTGCATCTCGGTCTTCAGTTGTACAACACTTCAACAACCCAAATTCATGCTTATAGCGATGTCGACTGGGCTGGAAATGTCGATGACAGACGCTCCACTTTCGGATTCTGCATCTATCTTGGTAGAAACTTGGTGTCTTGGTGTGTCAAGAAGCAACCTACGATCTCTCGATCTAGCACGGAATTAGAGTATAGGAGCCTTGCCCTTGCCTATCAAGAAGTACTATGGCTTCAATACCTTTTAGTCGAAATTCAAATTTGTTCTAATCAGATTCATATCCTCGCTCATTGTGCTTCATTGTACCTTCAACCCAAACTTTCTACTTTAACATGTCTTTGTGCTTCATTGTATTTTCATGTCTTTGGCGACATCTTAGCATTCTCTTGAGAGGTGTTTGGACGCTTGCTTGGATACTCACTTGAAGACTTGCTCGATGACTCGCCAAGACTCGCTCGAGGGCTTGAGGGCACGCCTGAGAAGTATCACACAGTTGCACTCTTTTTCCCTTCACTAAGTGTTGCCCCAATGGGTTTTCTTAGTAAGATTTTTAACGAGGCAACAAAAATCAATACTTGCTCGAGTGATCGTTCGGAACCTCGCCTGGGGACTCATTGGAAGGATTGCTTATGGGCTCACCCAAAGATATTTAACTTCTACATCTATACTAGCTGCAAAAGCTCAAGACTAATGATAAGTCCCAATTCAGCAATTCTATATTTGAAACTTAGTTTTAGTTGGAATATGTATTAACTAGTCTATTGACTATATATATGAACATGAGGAACTATAGAGAGGGAGATGGCAACTTGTACTCAAACTATTCACCCAGATACCATTCTATATGATTTGAATTCTGAATTTTCCTTTTGTGTTAATTCTCTGTGCAAAAATATGAGATGCGATCAACATGAATTGTTCTCTTCTACCGGGAACGTGTCTACCTATTGCAAATGGGAGGCATACATCCCCCATTTTCTTTTTTCCATTACATGCATATAGATGTATATTTTAATGTTATATTTCTATCTGTCTTTAATAAATTTGTATTTAAATCTCATAAAATATAAAAATTATTCCACTATTGACTCCATAATTAGACTCTTAACAATGTTGATGTGATTATTGCATTTCTTTTTTCTTTTTTTCTTTTATTTTTATATATTGAAGTTCCGTAGGCATATGTGATTATTGCATTACTAGCAATGTTTAATGTTTAGTATGATGTCTGACACCATTGAAGTATTCATTCTTCCTTCGTGTTCCCTCCTTATTGAGATTGGGGCTGTCAATGGATAGGATAGGATACGGATGGAAGTATTTTCATATTCATATTCATTAAAATTTTCTTTACTCATACTCTATTCATATCCATTAAAATTTTCTTTATTCATACCCGTAAAAAATTTCGGGTAACGAAAATGATAACGATAGATAATGAATAAAAAAAGAAAATTTAATAAAAAAAATTGTATGATTTTGACAAATTAATAGTATCAAATAAATATACTACTAAAATACAACAATAAATATGTTCTAGATATTACAAAAATCACAAAAAGTTCTTCTCATATCACTTGTCACTAAAAAAATATATTACTTATACTTACTAATTAAACTATCAAAGAAATAAAATACAAATCAATTTATTTATCAATGTAAATGATGCATTATTTAATACTAAAATAAGACATGCATATTTCAATGATGTATATTTTTAGAAATACAGATTTTTCTAGTTTAATTTAGTCAATTGTTTTCAAACTATGAAATAAATTATAATATTTATATTTATATAATTTATCCAATGAATAACAAGTACGATATAGTTTTTACCCGTATTCTTACTCAATAAGTTAACGAAATTTTTTTCTTACCCATACCCATATCCGATAAGCTAACGAAAAAAATTCTTACTCATATCCGCTTTAGCGAGTACGATACGAGTCGAGTAAACGGTCAAAAAGATTTCATCGACAACCTAATTGAAATGAAGGAATTTACTAATCATACCCTTTCTTCTGAAATTTTCCTCCTTCAAGCTCAGTTCCGGTAAGCAGAGAGTGCTTGCTCAGTAGGTATACACGAGATATCCCTACTTTCCGCAAGAAATTGAAATTATTTATCAATATTAATCAATCAAAATGTTGTATGCTTTCTAGTTTCTACCAGTATATGAAGTGCTGAAAATTTTATCTTTTCATGTAATAATAATTATCTCCAATTATAAAGCTGGTACACAGGATATGAGCAAGAAGAATAGTTAAACATGTATTCTTTTATTATGACAACAACCATTCATGTTGTTTTTTTTTAAATAGAATGTTGTGTATGAAAGAATATAATATATGTTGAAATCATGTGAGCATAATTACTATTTAGTGAGTATTGAGTTGGTTTTGATGTAATTTATAATGAAACAGCCAAATATGGAATTACAATTTTGAAGGTAAATATCATATTGCAACTTTACAAGAGAGAGAAGTAATTTCAATAGTTAGAAGGTACTACGAAATTCGGCTTTTATTCAAATAGCATTAAATATGAACCATCACAAGTTTCATAAACTTTTTATTGTTTTTTATGCAAGTATCAAAATATGTTTAAATTACATGAAATAAAATACAATTGATTTATAAATTCGAGAATACATCTGTAACTTTTTATTTTTATGAGCTGAAAGTTCATTGTTAAAATTGTCAAAAGAAGTCATTATAATTTTCATGTGAACTGCGTTAAAAACTCTTAATAATTCTCATTATTATAGTCGCTAGATGCCACTCTTCTCTATTATACTCGCGTGATACTTGTCTTGTCGCCTCAATAAAGGTAGGGACTCCAACTAACTATGCGTTCCTTGTGTTAACCTTTTTCTTTGTTGAAAATGGTTGCTGGTGTTAACTCCCCTGGGGAATTAGATATTGCACATTCTTGAACGACAGAAACGAGTTCCAAAAGAAGAAACAAATCTAATTCAGTGTTCATCGTTTCGTTTAATAAGTTCGTCGTAAGTCTTAACAATACAATTACAATCTCATAGTACATCTACTTGTCATGAGAATTGATACGTTGCGAGAACTAGTCAACTAGAAACTTTTAGTTTTTATTCAATCTTATTAATAATATATAGAGCGGTAAAATACGAGACGAATTACTTAAAAACGATATCGCATATCATGTTGTAAAATATAAGTACTTCGGCACACATCCAAAAGTTGATTGCATCAACCATGGTATAAAATTGGACATCTTTAAGAGTTTGGAACAGAAGCAATTAAAACATTCAAATAATACAATCTACGTTACAACCAACAGAGAAACCCACGCCATGTCCCTTATTTCAATTGAACTATTCCGGCGTTAACAAGCTTCTGAATCTTGTGCCTGACCTGAGGGTTTTTAAGGTGATTCTGTGCAGCTGATGGGTTCTCCTCGAAATCAACTAATACCTGCACCACCGAATATTAAATGGAGTCATCTCAAAATTAAAAAAAATTAAAAGGAATAGATTAACATGTCTCAATAGAGAAAACCACGTCACATCAGAGAAAACAGGCAATCTAGATCATCGAAATTACCTGACGCATGATTGGATCAGTCAATATACTCTGAATTTCAGGATCTTGCATGGCCTTTGCCTGAAAAGAACAAAATCAAAGGTTATCACATTCATCTAGGGAGAGAAAGAGGGATAAGGGAGGAAAACTAACCTGTCTCTCCTGCAACTCTTCAGGAGTAAGATCACCTCTGCCAGCCTTATTAATCTGGTCAACACACCTGCGAGTAACCAAAGTATGACCATTATTGACAAATAATATGATGTAATGTAAAGGTAATATACAGGGGCGGAGCTATTCAAGGACAAGTCCGGACAAGTGCCCCGGCTTGGTTTTCAAAAAACACAATTTTAGTGTATTTTTAATTATTTTTGTAGTGAAAAATTGAGTTTTTAGCAATATTTTAGTGAGTTTTAATGAGTTTGTGCCCGGACTTTATCTTAACCTCAGTGTCTGGACTTAGTTGTGCCCAAGCTAAAATAGCCTCTGAATCCGCCCCTGGTAATATATGAGAAATGCACCTAAGCCTAATAACTGTAATCCATTTTGCCTTCTAACACCGAGTCCCTTGCAATAATTATGAACAGCCAACAGATAATAATATAATCTAAGGGCATTCAAGAAAAAAACACCCATGCTTGATGAATGTCATTATCTCGTTTACCTTCTAATGCCATCTGAGAGTTCCTGGTTGTTCGGGTCATGCTTCAAACCCTCCTGGTAGGTCTTTAATGCCTTCTCATACTCTTTCATAAAAAACTGGACAGCACCCTTCCTGGTATATCCCTTTGAGAAGGTTGGATCCAACTCGATGCATTTCTCAGCATCCTTGAGACCTTCAGGTAAAGCACCCAGCTTTGTGTAGCATGCAGCTCTGTTGCTGTATACCTGTTGCATTTATCACATCATTAGCAATTAGGAAGTGCTTATCAAGTAGGTACTGAACTCACCCATCAGTTCACTATATAGTATTCTGAAAAATGAAACTCAAAATAGTTCAAAGAACTAAAATCTTGTGCAGAAAAAATATTAAGGTTAAATTTACACTCATCATAACAAGACACCAACACGCAAAATTGACTGCATTACCCTAGGGTCCTTGGGGTTCCTCTTTAGTGCTTCTGTATAGTGTTTCACTGCCTCTGGGTACTTTTGCTGCTTAAAGAACTCATTTCCTGAAAAATAGAAGTCACAACGTCATTAGGTTCAGATTTTAAGAGTGTGGAAAATCATGAACATTATGATTACGATTAAATGTAAAAGCATTCGCAAGCCAAAGAAATACAGATCTACATACTCTTAGTGCAATTCAAAATTGTTTGGTTTAGAGGGAAGTTTCTTTGGCGATAGGAAAACCTATGCTTGCACTAAAGGAAAAACACAACCTTTCTGCTTCTGCCCAACATACAATACCAAGTGATATAATAGAGAAGTTCCCTTTTTCATTTGGCAATATCTTAGAAAAACCAGTTTGTTGCTCTAACTCTATCCATCCAGTGCAGTAGTTACTGTTTTGTTTGCACGAGGTTACATTTCAGTGCTTTTTTCTACCATTTCTGTCTGTGTAAACAGGGAAAGATTTCAGTTTCAATAAGCATACCTTTCTCCCTTTCCTCGTCAGCAATTTTTGGGTCGAAATACTCTTGCTGTTCCAATTCTTTCTTAGCTCTCTCTGCATCATTCAGCTTCTTTAGTGTGTCTGGGTTCCTATGCTCTGTCAAGGCTTTCTGGAAAGTCTCAATAGCAATGTCATAGTCTTTGGAAGTTTTTGCCAGCTTTGCAAGTGCAGTTCCTTTTCTCGTCAATGCCCGAGCAATCAACTTGAAGTCATTCCGAAGCTCCCTTCCTCTCTCTACAGCTTTATCACAATCCTTTATGCAATCATCATACTGCATAGCAGATAACTAACTTTAGGTAACAATGAACAAGTTGGCTCAAACAACCAATCCTAGTTTTTATAAACAGCCAAATCTAGAATGAAAAATAATCAAGTGATTGAAACCTTTAGAAAAACTAACTGTTTATTACAGATCAAAGCTTGAACCTAACAATATAACTGAGTGCACTATTTCAGAGAACCTCATCAGTCCAACCAAAAACAATTTCTCTAATTAATGAATTTGTATCGATTTTTTATCCAAGATGCTAATAAAAATAGGACAATCAAATGAAACAATGCTAATGGGCAACATTCTAAGATAAAGAGGCCCAACCAGTTATTAACTATGGACACCAGTATATCAATTGTAACAGTAACCAAGTTTTCCCAAACTCAATCAAAAATGTCTTTAGGTAGGAATGTGATGTCATTCAAGCCATAGTTGTTGAATCGTAAAATGTATCGTGTATCGGTGGATTTTGTATCGTATCGTGTATTGTGTATCGTGTATCGATGGATTTTGTATCGTATCGTGTATCGTGCCATTAAGATACGCTAAGCTATTTTCAAAATAACAAAAAGATTATAGTAATTAGTATCTAATAAAAAAATCTAAATAACTAAAGAAACCATTGTAATTTTAAATATGTTGATAAGTGTTACTTGATATCGATGTAAATTCCTTGCATATTAAGATATTTATCTTGGAAAATGGTAACTCGCCCTTGAATTTCACTATTCGTATCGAACCGTAAGATACGCATCTCTCGCCCTTTGACTCGTATCGAACCGTAAGATACGCATCGCGTATCGTAAGATACTAATATCTATGATTCAAGCAGTAAAGAGCAGAAAACAACTACATCGTTTGTGTCCAATTGATTACTAAAATTACCTAGTCCAAGCATTGAATAACACAGACTATAAAAAACCAAGCTGCAAAAATAGAAGAGAATATCTTACCCGTCCCATCTCCAAGTAGACCGCAGCCCGATTGGTGATGTAGGATATATCCTCATCATCCAGTTCCATTGCCTTGGTATAGTGTGCAATTGCATTCTCAAAATCCTTCTTCTTATAAGCAGCATTACCCTTCTCCTTTTCCTTCTGTGCTTCCTCCTTCCTCTCCTTGGCCGTCTTCTCCTCTTCTGACACCTCCATTGGCTCTGGCTCCGGCTCCGGTTCAGATGCCTTCTTCTCTGGCTCAGCCGGCCTCTTTGTAGACTCGGGCTCGGGCTCGGGCTCAGGCCCAGCAGCGCCCATCTCCTTTTCCATATCTTCACCACCAGCTCTCATCTTAACATTAAGCAACACGCCAAGAACATTCATCATCCTCTGATCCTGGAGGTACATGTTGATTGTGCTCGGATTCTTCTGCACCTCCCTCATCATCTGCAAGAAATCAGGCTGCTGGAGGTAACCCCGTGTGGTCGGATCCGCAGCGAGCTTGCTCCACACATCCGGCCCAGAAAAGATCTGACCGAAAGGCGATGCACCGGCAGGCCGTGCACGTGCAGCTGTCGCCTTGGCATCAGCAAGACCCGACTTCAAACCTTCATTGTTAGGATCTAGTTCAAGTCCCTTTGAATAAGCCGACATGGCATTTTCAGCATTGCCGAGACCGATGTGGGCCGCGCCAAGCCGAGAGTAACCCTTGGCCCAGTCAGGCTTTATCTCGACGGTTTTCTTAGCGTCGTCTAGAGCCTCAGCATAGCGATGGAGGGAGGCGTACGCAGCAGAGCGATTTGAGTAGAGAACGTGATTGGTTGGGGCGAGAGAGATTGCGTCGGAGAAGTGTTGAATCGCTTCTTCGAACTTGCCCGCCGAGAAGGCGGCGTTGCCCTTTGCTTTCGCTTCGTCTGCCATAAGAGTTCAGAATTGAGAATTAAGGTTGAGAATTTTTGGGACCGAAATTTGAGATTGGAATTGGGAACGACGGAGACGGCGGAGGGTTTTAAAGCAGGGAAGAGAGTTCTAGGAAGTCTTAGAGCTTCTGGAACGTTCCGGGAGGGAGGGGAGAAGATTATAGAAAAAAGAAGAAATGTATCGTAATTTTGGATATTGCTAAATTTTGAGCTGCCAAAATTGCAATTACTATTTATTATAAATAAATTTTCCTAATTCATGTACTCATGGTGCAGGATCATGGGGTAGACCATCGTATGATAGAACGGTTCTATTCCAATTTTCTCAGCACTCTTGGGGCCAAGTCAAATTGATCGATTGATTAGTGGATAAACGATCCCAGGTTAAATCATTTTTTTATTTTATTAACAGAAAAGTTATAAATATAGAACGGTTCCGGGCCTATTCCAATTTGGGCTTCTATATTAATTATGAAATATTTCTGAGTTTTGAATGTAAGAACAAAAAAATATTTGTTTTTTAGATGTACTAAAAAGAACTGTGAAAAATTTACAGTTTTTTAAATTCCAAAGAAATAGTATTTTACTTTAAATAAACAGTTTTTAACTCGTAAAAAGAATTTTTAATTAATTAAAATTCTAAAGAAACGGTTCTTTCTAGTACATCTAAAAGAATAACATTTTTTTTCATTAACAAAATATTTATAACTTTTCTATTAATTAATAAAAAAACTGGGGTTCAATGCCGCTGGAACAAAAATAATGGCAGCGGATGTTGTATTTATTCTATTGATTTTTTTTTCTTTGAAGTTTCAAGTTTTTGTCCATTATGATACATTAAATATTTAAATCAAAAAACGAGTTTTATAAACAAGTATTGTCGTTTATTAAAATAACTAAAAATATTATTTATTGTGACTCAGGACACCAAAATAGCATGACTCGTCACATCAATGACTGCATGATCCTTGTATATATCTTATCATATCACAACACACCAAAAATCATAAAATGAACATGAAGATAAACTAGAGAGAACAGGCACTTGGAATGTGCCAGCAACTGGTGCAGGAATCAAATAAAGGACAACAAGATGCAGTGGGGGGAGGGAGAGAGAAACTGTTGTACATTTTTTAAGGATATTAATGAAATTATCTTGGCAGCTGTTGTCACGCTTTCAAAAAAAAAAAAGAGAGTAGTTGTCAATGGGACGAAAACTAAGTCCTTGCAACATTACAGAGGTCTAAGGACCCTTGTCTTCAATGTTGTTCATTTTAGGCGTCGATGTGTTGAAGAGGATGCATCCTCATAGCCATACAAAGCACACTGCGGTACCAATTGACAACAAAATTATGCCACTCTACCATTGCCCTCCAATATGCGGACGATACCGCACTCATCACAACGGCGGATGTCAAGTGTGTGCAGGGGCGGATTCAGAATTTTCGTCAGGAGAGGGCAAGATTTATAATTTTTTTTCAGGGGAGGGCAAAATAATGCAAATTTTCAAATATACGTGATTATTTCGCAAAAAAATTTGAAAATTTTGAAAAATACCCTAAAAAATTTTGTAAATTTTTTTCCAGGGGGGAACACTTGCCACCCCCCCCCCCCCCCCCCCCCCGGGACTACATGGGTCCGCCCCTGAGTGTGTGGAATCAGTTAAGGTGGTCCTGGGCATCTTCGCCAAGGTATCGGGATTGCATGTTAACTTGTCAAAGAGTTGCTTCATTTCGGTCAATTTGTCAGAACAGGAGGTGCAGACACAGAGGCGGATGCATGTAGTTCCAGGGGGCAAGTGTCATCCTGAAAAAAAAAAATGCAAAATAATTTAGTGTATTTGTGCGATTTTTCAAATATTTTTGCGAAATAACCATGTATATTTGAAAATCTGTATTATTTTATCTCTCTCTAAAAAAATTATAAATCTTGACTTCTTGAACAATCGGAGGAATTCTCTCATGCCCAACTGACTCTCTTCTGTGCACATATCTGGGATGCCTTTAACCATAAAGAGACCTAACAGACATGACTACTGGCAGCAGCTCACCGGAATACGATAAAATACAATAAAATACAAAATAAAGGTTATCTTAATTATACGATAAAATACAAAATAAAAAATATGTTTCAATGATTATAAAAAGAATCAATTAGAGCAATAGCTCATCGGAATTATCAACATAGCTAACTTTTGGTGCAAATTTCATAAAGAACCAATTTCTTAAAACGAACTCTCATACTGCCTCAGGATATATCAGAGCTCCCTTTGCAGGTCAGAGTAGTGGAAGAGGTGGAAGAGGCAACTCATCAGGAAGTGTTGCCCCATAATTTGCACTATGCAGTGGAGGATGAATCCAGGGGCGGAGCCACCTTGCACCAGGGGGGTGCAGCTGAACCCCCCTGAAAAAAAAAATTTCAAAAATAATCATATATTTTAAAAAAAATTCAAAAATGACCATATATTTGAAATTTTTTGCATAAATGACCATGTACAATAATTTTTTTCTAAGAATAACCATCATTTCGTACCCCTGAAAAATACTATAAATCTTGAACCCCTCTGGCGAGAATACTGAATCCGCCCCTGGATGAACCATTGCTATCAGCAAAAAAGGTTTTCTTTGAAGCATGCTTCGTAGTTTAAAAAATGTTTGGTTCTAGATTTATTTTGAGTGTAATAGTCTAGTATTTTTTTAATCTCTGAACTTTTAGTCTAAAAAAATAAATATCAATATAGGATCCTCGAATCCGTGTGGATTGGTTGAAGCCGTGGCATCCACGCTGTTGAGGCTTAATTACTATTGTAAAGTTCGAAGTCGTCCTGGAGTGTTTTTGGGTAAAGCGGCTGGTTGGCCTACATTGCTCTTTGCATTTTTGTTATGAATAACAGATGCGTAATTTATTCTTATTTCAAGGATCGAGGATTACCTCTTTTAATTTGAACTCAGGCAAAAGAAACCCAACCCTGAGTCAGCCTACTGTTTCTATATATCTTACCACCAGGAAATTAAGAATCTGGTTGCACATTCTCTCTTTCCTCTCTCATCACATAATATGTATTCACACGCCACTTTCATTCTCTTCCTTGCCATCTTCTTCCTGCCATTCTCATCATCGCTCAAATCACCTAACAATGACTCAGATATTGATCATGAAATTAACCAGTGGTGTGCAGAGACTCCACACCCTCATGCATGCATCTATTATCTCAGAAATAACACCCTTCCCTACATTCCCACACAAAAATCCGACTTCTACCGTCTGTTCTTCGAAATTACACTTCGTGCAGCCAACCATGCGCAAAGCCATCTCAGACGATTGGGCCCTGATTGTAACTCGGCCTCTGAGCTTACCGCTCTTTTGGACTGTTGGAAGCTTTATGCCAATGCTATACTCCAACTAAACCGCACTTTGGAAGGCGGTCATAACGATATTGACTCGCTTACTTGGTTGTCTGCCGCTTTGACCAGTGTGTACACTTGTCAAAAGGGGTTTGCTGATCTAGAAACTCCTGAATCGGTTATTGACCCTGTCATGTCATACAATGTATCTGATCTAGTTAGCAACCTCTTAGCTCTTAATAAGGCATATGGTTCTATGAATGGTACTACTTCCAGTAATGCTGGAGGCAAGAAAAGATCGAACTGGATGACAGCGGGTCACTGGAAGTTGCTTCATCAGTTGTCAGTAACCCAAGCAAACTTGGTGGTAGCTCAGGATGGATCTGGAAATTATCGGACCATTAAAGATGCAATAAATGCCGCAGCAGCTAAAATATCTGGCAAGAGCAGCAGCAGCCAGTTTGTGATCTATGTTAAGGAAGGGGTTTACAATGAGAATGTGCAAATTGTTAACAGTCTAACCAATCTAGTTTTTCTTGGTGATGGAATTGGAAGGACGATAATTACTGGGAAACGCAGTGTCAGAAATGGGTTCACCACTTTCAGTTCTGCAACTTTCAGTAAGTTAAAAAAAACTAAGCATTCTTGAATAGTAATTTTATTTACAATAAAATGTGATTAGGATTCTGTATTGAAATTAATGTAGGTGTACTTGGCAATGGATTCATGGCAATAGGGATCACATTTCGGAACACATTTGGGCCAAATTCTCAAGCAGTAGCGTTGCTTTCAGGTTCCGATCAGTCTGTCTTCTACAAATGCAGCTTTGAAGGATATCAAGACACGCTATGTACCTTCTCTCAGAGGCAATTCTACCGAGAATGTGACATCTATGGCACAGTCGACTTCATATTTGGGAATGCAGCCGCAGTATTTCAAAAATGCAACATATACACCAGGATCCCTTTACCTGGTCAGGCCAATGTTATAGCTGCACAAGGCCGATTTGATCCGAACCAGAACACAGGCATAGTGATTCAATCATCAAATATCATGGCAGCACCAGAATTCTGGCCTATACATCGTCGAGTAAAGTCGTTCCTTGGGCGTCCCTGGCAGCGATACTCTCGCACAATATTTGTACGCAATTACATTAACAGCATCATTGATCCTGAAGGTTGGACGGCCACAATACCAGATTTCAATAATACACTCTATTTTGCGGAGTTCGGAAACACTGGACCTGGATCAAGGCTTTCGTTGAGGGTAAAATGGCCGGGATACCGTCTTGTAGGGCGTCCTTCAATAATTCAGCAGTTCACTGCGAGCCGGTTCATTGCCGGTCGGTTATGGATTCCGGCTAGTGGTGTGCCCTTCAACCCGGTATTCTAACAAATTATTTGAAGCCAAGTTAATAAAGTAATTTGTAATTTATAGTCATTAATCAATCTGTTATTGAATTTCATTGTGGTAATAAACGTGTATTTCAGCATCTTGGAATAAAACAAGCAGTAAAGTGTTCGGATCAAATCGGCCTTGTGTTCGGATCATAAGATGAAATATTCTTTATGAAATAAATTAAAACATACACGTTGAAATATGAAAGAAATAAAAATAGAAATAAGATATTCTGAATTTGATATATATTAATTTAAAAGGAAAAACTTACATACTCCGCTAGGTACACCTGCATAATTTAGAAAATTGAAAAAGTAAAAATTATTATATTACTATGAGATACAATGCATGTAATTAGTGAAGTTGAGTATACTGAATACTCCTGTGAAGTATGCAAATTTTTCCCTAACTTAAAAATCCACATGTATATCATTAAAAAAAATCCATTTTACTGTTGAAAAATATTTCAGATAAATTACATTATATAATAATTTTAAATAAACACGCTTTAAAGTTCTAGCTGGTCATGATTTACAAGTTTGGAGGGCGATTGTCATGAATAATAATTTCAAGAATTGTTTGTAAGAAATCAATAATTTAAAAGAGGGGAGGTGTCTCTTGACATTGTTCCATTTTTTTTCCGCAGATACTTTCTTTCTTTTTTAGAT